>VXAY01003450.1:311273-323718 GCA_013399855.1 Oxyruncus cristatus
CAATTTAATACCTCCAGAGTACCTACAGCTCACAGACAGACTGCTCAAAGATAATTCCGTATTCATTTATGTATCTTGCATGCTTACGTTTTTTTCCAAAATAGTAATTTATGAAAACATCCAGAATGCATTTTAGAATAGATGAAGCAAACACAATAAACCTTTTTTTTGGTTGTTGTTGTGTGCTTTTATATTTATGTTTGTATCTATTTGAAATATTTTATTTTGGTTTAAGCAAAAAAGGTGTTTGGCACTTGACTGACAGCAAGTTTATTTATACAGAGACATATCAGAAAAATTGCATTTCCACACTTTCCACATATTTAATGTCAAATATGTAAAATCTATTATTCATCTCATAATGTCTTGTGACAGTACACATCACATATGAGCCACATATAGGATATCCTATGTTCCTAGACTGACCAGATAATTGTGAAGAGATGATTACTTAGTTACGTCTTCAGAACTAAGAGCATAATTTTTTAGACCCTCTGCTGCCCTAGCAGCATTATTCTGCATCCCCATCTCATGTGCTGTGGACAGAGGTTACTTTCACAGTCCGTGGGTATATCATGACATAAAATTGTCTCTTTACAAGCTGAATGTCTTCAGGCTACTGTGCTGTCAGTATAAGCAGAAAGGTTTTGAAGGTAATAAAATACTGAATCTGCATTCGCATTATCCCTTGGTCCTGACTGTTTTATGACCACATAATATATTGTACAACATAATTAACTGCTCTTACACCTCTTTCAACTCTTTTTTATTTTATGACCTGTTTGTTCATTCTTTGAAAATATTTTTATAATTTCATCATTATGAAATAAGATGACTGGTTCTCACACATCTAGAAAAGAGGCAACTTGAAGACAATTTTTTAATTAACAATAATTAGTTGATGCTTGCATGGTGCTCTGTTGAAAGCATAAATGTCATGATTATTTTATTTGGATTATCATGTTAATCTAATTATTTTGATATATGTATTAACTGATATTGAGATTCTTTCTGAAGAGCATTGAGAAATATGAATCCAGATTAATTTTTTTTGAAGACTAGGTATATAAAACAAGAGCTAATTGGCCAATGACCTTTCCTAACTTGCCCAGACTAGCTCTGGACATACATACAGATCATGATTGAAGACTTGAGGCAGGACATATGTCTGCTTTTGAACAGACATAACTGCATGAGCATCCAAATTTAACTGTGTTTGTTGCAGGACACCAACAGAGAAACCTGGTGTTTTCAGTGCCCTTGGGTGCTGCAGCTTTGCTTGTTAATCCATGTCTCCTGAGAAACAGGGGCTTTCAGAATATAAGCTAAAACTGTTGGCAGGATAGCAGGGATCTTCTGAGTTACAGCTCTTGGGATTTACAGCCTGAAACTTGCTTTCCATCTCAGTAAATTTTTTTTCATTGTATGGCATAGGTGCCCAAAGTTTTCTTTTAGGAGGTAATTAAAATAAAGAAGGCTGTTTTATTAGCGGATGTACCAACTATTTACATTACCCAAATAGGATGTAGAAAATTGAGACTCATTATCCTCTCTGCCTGAGGACAGTCAGACCCACAAATCCTTGGGAAGGGTATAGTTTCCATTCTGGCAGCTGTTAATGCACGTAGATAAGACCAGCTTCTCCTGCTGGAGTTATGCTTTGGCACACTAATAATTCAGAGTCCTCTGGAAGACAAAGGTGAGCAATCGAGGTAAGCATATCAATAAACCTAAACCTATGTAACTAAGCTTTTAGGAATTCACCAGGAAGGAAAAACAGTTGGTTTGCAAAACAAAAGAATTTTACCAACCCATTC
The DNA here is from genome assembly GCA_013399855.1 of Oxyruncus cristatus. Classification (NCBI taxonomy): domain Eukaryota; kingdom Metazoa; phylum Chordata; class Aves; order Passeriformes; family Cotingidae; genus Oxyruncus; species Oxyruncus cristatus. Next base: position 313,091 of record VXAY01003450.1, read on the forward strand.
TGAACTATGGAAAAAAAGGCTAGCTTACAGGGAAGAGCTGAAGTGCCACCTGTGCCTGTTTTCTGTGTTGTATATCGTGCTTACTCTGATAAACTGTGGTAAATATTTTCAGAGCAGACTCATCACGTCAAGCAGAAGAGGAGTTCATTGCTACTTCCTCTGTGAATCCTGAAATATGGAGTGTGAGACTAGCTCTGAATTACCCAGCACAGCTACAGCTGAAGCGTGGCAGAGTCAAAGGGGTGTCGGAGGTGCCTGGGCACCCTGTGTGTGTATCTGCAGCAGTTTGATTGCATCGCTGCAATGAGTCTGCTCTGACTGTGACCCTGATGTAGAGTTAGGTCTTGGTCATGATCTTGGGTTCATCCTGATCTGCTCTGCATATGTTTAACAAGGCTGGTTCTTTGGAACTCCTGTGTGGTGGATTTGCAGCAGCTCTGGCGTGGCTTGCAGAGATCTACTGCATTCTGGCTGCCGGCCCCTTCTCGGACTGGGAGCCCATGATTTATGGTTGTAGTGATTTGAAACACTGGGCACAACTCTAGGCACCCTGATAACTTTTAATGTTAAGTATCTTCCAGATGTAAGTGTCTCTCGAGCAGGCAGTAGCTGAGTAGAGTGTGTTGAGCAAGGTTACAAATTTTGCTTGGAACATCTGAATTGATTTCTTGGATCTGCCTTTTGCTGCTTCTAAGCTAGGTTTGGTATTTTATATTTTAAGACGCTCTAAGGGAATCTTAGATATTCTTTCAGGTAACAGATGAATCTCCTGCTATTATTCTGGTAAAGCTACTGAAATGACAGTAAAACTGTTGTGGCTATATAATGAGTCAAGAGGTATATTTGAAATTTTATTTGATATAATCATTGGACATTTGATCCAGAATATTCCTTGTTTTTAAAAATATTTTCCACATAGCCTCATTTAATACACTGAAAGTTTTACTAGAATTGAATTGGAAAATGAATTTCAAAACACAGTTTAAAATTAAATCCTTTCTATCATGGAAGTGATCACTTCAGGCTTTAAAGATAAAAAGTTTAATGTTCTAATCATAGGAAAATGGCATAAAAGTTCATATACAATGCTATATAAGCAAAGCTTTTGATTGTTCTAGACAAAATAATCTCTATCCTCATTGAACTGATTATTACGCATTTCTCAAAAAGCTGCACAACTTTCTGAATTTCTTACAGTCTTTTAGGAACCTTCCATGGTATTGGAGATGGGTGGGATTGTTGACTATTAATAAAAGCCTGAAGATTTTTGTACTTTTTATCTGCTTTCATGCCAGCTGTTCTGAAGTCTCATAATTGCACACTACCAAGTTGGTTAATTTTATATGTATGTTTCACTGATACCAAATGTACCTTGCAAAATGATAAATACACATCCACTTCACAGTCTGGTGGGTTTATTTTAATGTTTCCTCTGCCTGTAAGCAAAGCAGAAATGAAGTATTTTCTCCTTTATTGTCCTGAAGTGAGATGCAGAGAGATTAAACAACCTTTTAAGACTGAGAGGTAGTTGTGGTGTCAGCCTAATACCTTTGTTAAATAGAATCCTTCCTCTTTGATATTTTCCTGAGTCATGAAAGTAGGAGCAGGAACGAACCAGATATATATTGCCTTTCCCGAATGAAAACTTTGCCAATATATTTTAAACAAAAGGAACTATCTCTAAAACGTGGAATTGCATTTGGGGCACTAAATCATGCCGTTTCTAGGAATAGGCTCTAACATTCCTGATCCTTGCTTCTCCAGGAGTTTGACTCAAGACTGACGTTTTGAGTGGGATTTTGCTCACAGCATCTAGGAAGAATCAGGACCTGAACCTACATTGCTCTTATAGGAAAATAAGTTGGAATAGGATGGTCCAAAAAAATATTCATTTGTAAAAAGGAGTTGGTTATTAAGGTTTATGCCTATGACAGTTACCTGCATGAATATTTCATTAACACTTTTTTACATTTGTCACGGAGATTATAGGTGGCTGTTGATTAGACCTCCTGCAACACAGTGATTATGTTTCTAAAGCAGCTAGGATATCTTATGCCTGTGGTGGGCAATAACTATTTCTGATTTTTATCAGCTTTGAAGGGTAATCAAGTGACAGTTACCAAGTACTGTAGCCGCCTTGCTGACTCAGAGTTGCGTTCTATGTATTTTAATTATGCTGTGATCCCACTCACTTCTTGGGGTGCCAAAAAACCTTTTACTGAGTTTTCAATGCCTGTTTTATTAGGTATGTCAGTTCAGTTTAAGAAGTCAGACACAAACGTCTTCTACTTACATGCACACCAACAGGTAGTAAAAGCTTTAATGAGCCCAGATTTTAAGCTGTAGTCAGTAATGAGTGTAGAGTGCAAGAGAGGGCATAAAACTTTGAAGTAGTTAAGATTATTTTTACTTTGGGAGTGTTTTATTTTCAGAAGTTAAAAAAATGCTTTCTAGTTGACTTTTTTTTTTTTTTAATGTCAATTTAACTTTAGTGTAGTGTTACATTTTTAAGTGGATATAGCGGGGTGGGCAGAAATGACATCTGAAGATGAAAATAAAAAGTAAATACCAATTATTTCAGTTTTATACCCTTCATAAAAATATAACATAGCAGATGCTTGCATGACATCTTCTAAAAGTTGGGTGTTTATTGTGTGCATATGTTCAACATCGAACATAATTCATTTTCCTCTATTCATCTCAAATTAAGGGAAAAGTTAAGCATCAGCAAGTCTACAGACAATGAAAACAACAAGACCTATAGAATGTGAGGAAATGCAGAATGAGATGAAGCAAGAAAAACTAAAGTGGTAACTGTGAAAGAGATGTGGCACGTTCAAAAAAATGGACATAAGAATAAAAAACTAAGAAAAATACGTGGAGGAACATGTAGGACATTGACTCAGGAAATAAATTTTAAAATAAAAGAAATTCTTAAATGTGGCTCACTCAGCTCTGTTGTGATGGGAGCAGAGCTGCTAAACAGTGACAGCGCCTATGACAGTTAACTGATATTCACTTCTCTTTCTCCCTATGCTGTCATGAGGGAGTTGTTCATATCTTGTTTTCACACGCGATTAGAATGGTCTGATCCTGAAATAATGGGACTTGCATAAGAGAGAACAACCAATTTGATAAACAGGCTGTGTGGTCAGAGAAGAAAAGTGTTTGAGAACTGCTACACAATTTGAAATGTTCATCACCTCTGGATTCTGGAGGCTCACTCCTTTCCTGCAAAAGAGACCCTGCAAGTGTTCCCTTACCCCTTAAATTTATCACCAAAGCTGGCATGTAAGAAAGGCACAGAGCCATGGAAACAGGTTTTATACCAACCTCTAACCATGTCTAAACCAGGTGGATCAGTGTCATGTTAAAAATTTGGTTATAAAGCTGGAAAAGGTGCTTCAGTACTGGGACACAGACTGTTCACCACACTACACTGGTGAGGTATTCATACTACAGATGATGTCTGGATCTAGTCTAACATCTCCACACTACCGCTCTGTGCTGTGTAATGTCCTTACTTTTCTAGCTAGCAGGAAGAAATTGGTGTTGCAATGGATTAAATGGGCCAGTGACCCTCATAGACAGAGTTACTCCTGTGGTGTAGCACTTCTCAGTGCTCCTATAAAACTCCTATAAGTGCATTAGGAGATTGCACAAGTACCTGGACACTGGTTCAGTACCCAGTTTCTTAAGGCTCTCAGAAGCCAGAGTTCAGGTCTCTTTAGCATAACTTAGCTTTTTGTCTTAATTTAGGATTTCACTACTCTTGCTTTTAGGTCCTTGCAAAAAAGAATGTTTCAACTAGCCATAAAAAGAGAATGGAACATATGGAACCAGGGTTTTTTTAGTGATTTTGATGGACACTTCACAACAGCCTATATTGCTATTTACTCCCCAACAGGAGGAAAGCAAAGATGTGTGGGTGGATGGCAGTCAAGACTGTGGGCTTATCAGCTTGGCAGACTGCAGTATGGTGCAGTGCTACTGTGGATCACCTTAGACAGGCTCATTCACAGACCCAGGGGTTAGTCACGGTGGTGTGGAACAGAGCATCAGCTGCTTTTCTTCCCAGGGAAGTGCAGTGGAACATTGTTGACTGAACTGGTGCAGGTGGAGCCCTGTGGACTGTGCTTACCTCCAAACTGGTATGGGGATTTTACACTGCACTGCCAAGTAAATATGAATTGTAGAAAGCAGAATATCAATAATAAGACTCAGTGAAAGGGTAGCAGGAACACTCAGTTAAAAAGAGAAATTTCACTTGAGCCAAGATTTTACCTGTGTGGTCTATTTGATTCCCAGTTAATAAGCCTCAACAAAAGCAAGTGTCACAACTGGCATACTGTTCAGAAGCCTAGCAAGGACTAATGACTAAATGGATCTTGAACATAGGATTACCCACACTCTATTTTACATATTAGGTTGATCCTTCTGAAATAGGGTTGATGGAGCCTGGAAGAGTTGGAAGGGGCTCACAAGGATCATTGAGGCCAAAACTTCTTAAGTGAGTGGCCCATACAGGAATAGAACCCATGACCTGTGCATTATTAGCACTATATTCTAACAAACAGCTAATGATGTTGACAGACTTGGGATTTACTCTGTGAAGAAATAGAAGGGCTTTAGTCTGCTCTGCATTATCAGTCTTGTGACCTTATGTAGCAATAAATGAAGATAAAATCAACACAAAGGAAAGAGGGAACTAATTCATGATACTCAGTAGAGACCTTGAACAAATACTGAAGCTGCCCTGCTATATTCAGAGTGTATTCAAAAGATAAATATATGCAAGACTTCTGGGTTTGCCTGTGTTACAAACCATTTGCTTCATTCCCTTGCTAAATGTTTTAAAATAAGATTAAGGACTTTTTTTAAGATGGCTTTTTACTGAGCTGTTGTATAATTCCTCTCAGAGTGTAAAGTGCCTTGATATGCTCTATGACAAGGGAATTTATAAATTAGATTGAATTATACACAAACTGAATACAATTTGTAATGGAGAAGTAGTTTTGTCTCTTTGCTTATACTTTACACTTTGTATAAGTGCAAATATTTTATTCAATGAGCCAACTTCAATATCAGAATTAGGTATTGTGACACATTCTTTTAAGAACATAAAGCTGTGCTTTTTATCACGTTGGTTTAAAACAATTGTCTCAAAGGTACAGTCAGAAGATTTTGACAATTAGAATTGACATGAAAAAGCAGTTAATTTTGAGATTATGACATTTTATTTTGTGGAAGTACTATGAACTCCAATTTATCTACTTCTACACCAAAGTAAAAAGCTGGAATGGCTCCAGATACTGACATTTCTGAGGGAAAGTTTTTTGTTTCAAGATCTTTCTTTGTATCATTGGCCCTATGCAAGCCATACAATACCATTCTTAACCAGTGTGATGTGTACCATACATCACCATCTAGTCATTTCTGAACTTAAATCTTTTCAGTCAAAACATACCAGTTTATAGTGACAGAGGGTCTTTGCCTCACAGTCTATGTTCTGACCTTTCAGCTCCTCAGTCAGCACTGTAGAGACATGCAACAGCATCATGACTGATTGTTCTTTTCCGACTACAGCTGTCCTCTCTCTGTACGTATGCACGCGAATCACTTGTTTATGTGATGGGTGGAAAAGGGATAAAGGCATCCTGAAATATCAGAAGAGGCTGGACAGTGGTGTTAGAGCTACTACAGGACTTTTGAATCTTATAGTTGACACTGTAAGATGATGTGATGATTTTCTGTGGTGAATCTATCATATGTATTTGGTGAGACGATAATAATTTGAAACAGCATTTGGTTATTCTTGCCTTTCTTAAGAAGCAGTACTGATAGCCTGTATGCTCTTTAGGAATATTGAAGAATTTTCCACTCGTTCAGAATACTGAAGAATGTGTCAACGATTGATTATGCAAAGCCATAAGTGGGAAATTTTTTCCTAGCTTACTTAAAATGGAGCTTTATTTTACATTCTGATCTTGAAGATTTTGACAGTCAGTTTAAAGCAATATTCTTCTTTTAGATCCTACCAAGCAGATCTCACCTCTGATAGTCTGTTCTCTATATCTCTCATGCTCAGAGATTTGTGCGGAAAAGGTGAGCAGGGTAATGGAGTTAAGATCAACCATGTAGATCTGAAAGAAAAGTGTTGTCTTTAACAAATGCTCCTCCAGCCTGTTTTCCTTTTTTTTTCCTGAGGAAACAGCGTACACTTAGAAGGCCTGATTTTTTTTCAACATCATGCATTTTTCTAAAGCCTTAGCCTGTATAGTTTGAGTTCTTTTTTGTGTAGTTTAAAATGCAATAATGACAGAAACAGAAGCAAAGAGAATTAGCATACACTGATTATGCATAGTCAATAATGAACTTTAAGCACTTTGTGAACAAATGTGAGGTAAATATCACACAGCACTTAGTAATAGAATGAAACAATAGGGTAAGAAAAAACACTAAGTAGAAGGAAACAGAAGCAATAGAGGACATAAGGATATAAATTAAATGGTTCATTAGGGTATTCAAGATATTCCAATTTAACATATAGAGAATCAAGTTTAATTGAGTCTCCCTTTCATAGGAAGGCAGTGAATTTAAAATGATCCCAGTGTCTTGCATGAGTAACTTCTCATGAAACCTTAAACAAAACAGTTTTTAAAGAAGGAGTTGGGAGAATGACTAATAATTTTTCATGAGAATTTGCAAAATTATATACTGAAGACCAACTGTGATAAAGACAGACAAGATAAATCACTTAGACTATTGCTAAAGCAGAATTCAAGTTATACATACCAGAGAGATTACTGGAAGGTTTCGCAAATTGCAAAACTCTATGGTTATAGAACAGTGAAAAAACTGAATGGAGATACAGGAAGGCTGAATCTACACAGTGACTTCTGCTTTCCAATTGTAACAATCACACAATTCTGCCTTAGGAGAGTCACAGGAATATTGTAGGCTGATATGAGAGAGAGCGTCTGCAAGGATTTTTTTTGAGGGTTAAAAGAGGGCATTCAGTCCATCTTTGCACATATATAGGAACAAGTAACCATTGCACCATTTTTTTACACAAGCTTCTGAACAGCTAAAGAGCTATTATACTTGGAGTCTTTTTTTTTGTTTGTTTGGGTTTTTTGTTTGTTTGGTTTTGTTTTGTTTTGGTTTTGGTTTTGGTTTTGTTTAAAATGTCAAGAACATCAGTCTTTCCTTATTTTCTTATTTATCTACAACTTTCATAAAGACCTAATGCTGAGTAGACTTCTCAAGCTGAGGTCTTATATTGATATAAGCTAATTAAAAATATATAGTTATATATAGGTAAAAAACTGTGTTTAATTTCTTCCTATGGGCTGTCTGGTGACTTATTTGCCTTTTACTGTCCTGTGGCAGAGTCATGTGGCTTATCTTTATTCATTCCGGAATCTACGCTACAGACAGGTACTCCTTTTGTAGGTCTGCAGTCTTTTTTATGTTTATTTGACTGCCCCTCTATTGGTAACATTTGTATATTACCTGTTGCATCAAATTTGATCAGACCATTCCTTCATTCATGAAGCCTCATTTCAAATTCTGACTCTGTCCTTCAAAACACAGCTACTTCAGGCTTGATCTCATTCACAGGTTTTATAAGCACACTTTGAGCGGTTTAAATTGATTATGCCATTCATAAAGGATTAAATTTATCACATTGTAGGAGCTTAATTTTACATGTGGTTATGACCTGGGATGAAAGGAAGTAGGTAACTTTTGTGGAATTTTATGGGAGTTAAGATTAGTATGTTTTCCTATATCTATTCATTCCAAAAGTACCATTTACTTAAAATTATAGGAACTTTTCATTGACCTGTGCCGAAGAAAAAAAGAAACACATTATGTATTATTATTGTATTGTTATTGCATTATGTATTGTTATCGAGCAATTTTAGTCTTCCTTCATATATTTAAAATTCTTCAAGAATAGATTTTAATTAGTTTTTGAAATGGTAGCTAAGTAATAGGTCATCAACAATACATCAACAAAATCATATCTCATTTCATATTTATTCCTGCTTTGAGTGGACAATTGGATCAGAAAACCTCCAGATGCTCCTCATAACCTTACTTAATATATGACTGTTGGTCTGTGGGACATAGGATATAGGTTGTTCCATTCTTCACCGATTGGCTTATTGCATCTCTAGGGCAAAGTTTGTGTAAAACCATGGCAACTATTCCTGTACTTAATCCAAGAGGAGACAAAATTGTTGATCAGATTGTTTCTCTTGATAGGCAGTGGTGGCTTGTCACTTATCCTGGAAAAAAACCCTCAAACCGAAGATGATATTTTTCACATAGCATGCCAGAAGAAGTTGGGGGGAAAGGGAGAAGAATGGAGGAAACTTAGTTGGAAAATATAATATGAGGTCAACATATTTTAAGTAGCAAATGGTTATTTTACTGTAAATTAGAGGGAAAAAAAAACTTTCTTGACGTATTTTCTCATGCATATAATTTTTGAGGAGAGCTGTAATTTGTGAAAGGAACTCTGTATTTCTGAGTCTCCCAAGCTATTCTTTCATTGAATCTATTCTATTAAAAAATTTGATTCGAAGTCTTACCTACAGCCAGTGATGCCTTTCATAGACACAGTAGCAGTTTCCAAATGGTGTTGTAGGCAATAGAAATTGGCAAAAGTAGATAATGTGCTGCAAGGACATTTATTTTAATTTTATCTATCATTGGCTAGGTGTCGCAAACGAAGATTTGGGAATTTTATCTATACCACCAAAACAAATGATTTGCATAGAAAGATGATTAATTTTGACAAAATTAATCTACCACATTAATTTTTAATCTACCAAAGATCTATAGTTCCGCAGAAGTTAAAGATGAAACACAAAGCTTTGGTGTAAAGTCCTTCAAGTAAAAAGTCCCTGTGGGTTTATTAAAGTTAAACTTAAGATGGAGAAATACTTGAAGGCTGCAATTCCAACTTCAATTCTACAATATTATTTGCTTTTCAAGTTGAAGGAACCTTATCAATATATGAATAGCTACTATCTGCAAACGAAATAAATTGAGGAAAGGAAATATGTTTCTGAGTATCAGAGTAGCCTTTTTGCTTACATGATTTTTTTCAGACTTACTTCTAACTAAAGAAAACATGGGAAGTTTTGTCACTTTCATTTTTGTTGCACTCAAATCATGCCTTCCACTCTGTCCCATTTGGTAATTCCAAGGTAGTTAAAAAAAAAAATGGAAGGCTATGCAATTTTGTAGACATCAAATAATACTGATGCTACTAATAATAACAACAACAACAATCATCATCATCTTCAGCAACAACAGATTTATAAATCTAATGATTATGGAATCTAATTATTACAGCAATGCTCAGGCATACTAGTCAGTTTATTAAACAAAACATGAAAAAATATGTATAAATATGACTTAATGTGGCTTTTATGCCTTTTTTAGAGTACTGGGGAAAAAAAAACCTAAGAAAAACCTGAGAAAAATGAGCAATTGTATCCAGAAAAGACAACTGTAAATTCCACTGATTTTGAAAAAGAGGATGGTGGAAAATTGGAAAATTGCACGAAGAGGGCTTTTATTTTGTTCTTGTGAGTTTACTAAAAGCTCTCCTTTTTTCCACTTTCATCCCCTGCCATGTCTGTGATAAAAGTCTGTCTGTATCCTAATGCTCAGATGTTACATTCTTTGTTACAGTAGCCAGCATAACATCCTTTGAAGCACAACTTGGACTGTACGACTGTACCTTGGTGTATCATTTGAAGGCTTGTGAATGTATACAGACATGTTAATTGCTCATATTTACAGTTCAGCTCTTCTGAAATTTCTTGTAGTTCAGGAGAAACTTTGGAAGAATCTCAGAACCCTCATTTTATGCAGATTGAAGCACCAGTTCTCCTCAGCTGCCTAATTTGTTCTGGATCATGACAAGTGATGGTTTTGTGTCCTGACATGAAAATTTACTTAACTTCTAAATGGTTATTTGGTCTAAAACACCAATAGAGACATTCTGTCTGATGAAAACCTTCTCCCTGCTCCAAGAAAAAAACCCAACCACCCAACAAGGAATATGGGTGAAAAGTTTATCTGAATAACCAAGACTGTTAAAGGACTTATCTATTTCTTATTTGACTTCAATATAAAACATTTGGCTCAATGAATCACCGGAGGGTCAGTTTTTAATATTCTCTTTTGTAGGCATTGCTTTTGTTTGGGAAAAAATAACATCTGCTGAGTGCTGATGTTCTGACAAGGATCATCCTGAAAAACTTTTCAATTTGACTGGATATCTAAATTAAATGTTAATTCTATATTCACACTAATCTTTAAAGCCCACTTCAAAATCAGAGACAACATTGTTTTGTTATCTAAAGCAATCATAAAGCTTTTAAAGGTGACTATTATAGATTGCTCACCAAAATGCTTTCAGTTCCTATTTGTGTCCTTGTTCTCAGCAAAGATGCTTTCAGAAAACTAATCAATATTAGACCCTCTAGTCCCCATCATCTACTTATATCTAATTAGGCACAGAAATGTGACACAAACCACCAGGCTTTTCTTTCCTTCCTTTCTTCCTTTCTTCCTTTCTTCCTTTCTTCCTTTCTTCCTTTCTT
>VXAY01003450.1:324787-399577 GCA_013399855.1 Oxyruncus cristatus
TTCCTTTCCTTTCCTTTCCTTTCCTTTCCTTTCCTTTCCTTTCCTTTCCTTTCCTTTCCTTTCCTTTCCTTTCCTTTCCTTTCCTTTCCTTTCCTTTCTTAATTTTGGATTTACAATTGCTTAGAAGGAGGAGTTTTGGTCTTCCTCATAACTCATCCTCCTTAGCAAAACACTTCTCTCTCAAGCATTAACTTATTAGGATAACTCCTGCAGAGTTATGCAGAGAAGGAGAGAATATGGTGCTTACACTTCAGGTGAAGAAAGGGACAGTTGTCAGAGTTTTGGTCTCCTCTGAGTTTCCCATAGTCGAAAAGTAAGATTGCCCAGGTCTGCTACTGCTTCTTGAAACAGGGCTTCAGAAGTTCAGACATATTTCTTTACCCAATTATGAGTCACCTAGGAGTGCTTTCAACATATTATTATTTTAGAAGCCAGCCAAATCTGTTATATGGGGTATTACACATGAATAGGTATTGACGATAGGTAGCCAGAGTGGTGTAGAACCTCTGTGTGCCAACATATCTCATTTATAGTGGTGTTTTATAATGCCAAATGCAACTGAGACAATTCCACTGAGGTCATGTGCAGCAGTATAACACTGAAACATTGCAAAATGTGATTTAAGCCTATAAGAAGGTGAAAAAGAAATTCACAGGACAGGTGTGCTTATAAAATATACTACTGTACCACTAAAAATACAGTACTGAAAATTCTGAGCTTTGGGTTTCAAGGCATATAGCATGATGTCAAACCTCACTATCACCTAACATTGAGAACATAATGCTTTAACATACACAGAAGAGTGATTCTGCATGATGAATGCAAGCCTGAGCTTCTACAGACTTCAATGTTATGATTTAGCTAATGCTTAACAGTTGTAATTTTTTGCATTCCAAGTGTTCAACTGCAAGCACTAACCTAAACCTAAAGAACAACCTTTATTTGTTCATTTGTGTCTTTTTAAATTTTACAACAGATTTTGAGGATTGAAAATCTGTTATATTGCAATAAGAGTGAGACTTTTACAAATGTTTCCAAGGGGAAAAAAATCCCAAACTCATAATACAGGTCGGATCACCTAAAACAGCTCATAACATTTATGACACTCTTATAGAACTTGGATCAGGGTCTATTCTGAGTACCTGCCCTCTGAACTGGTAACTGTCAGTCTCTGAGTCTCTATTTATTAATTAATTAAACCCATGCACATAAAAAAATGTGAAAGTCTCATGACAAATGAGTGTCTCCATATAAATACATTTCTGAAATGTATGAGTGGGAAAAAATATGACTCATTGCTTCAAAAGTTTCTATACTAAAATTGGTATGTTGGCCCCAGTTCTGAAAAGATATTTTAGCACTCAGTAGACCAACGATCAAGTACAAGAGATAATACTGTCTATGCCAAAAAGACATTAACGTTTTTAAAATCGCGAGGACAGTGAACAGTCTAAGAAAAGGAAAAAAAGTTCCTCCTGAATAAGATCTGGATCAATAATATTTGTAAGAGAGGGGTCTGGGAATATGATAGTCTCTAAGAGACTCCCAAAAGGGTCTCAAATCTGGGATTTTTTTTGCTACAGGGAAGGCAGACTGATAATATATAACATTCATAGGGCTTTGGCTATATAGCTCAGATAAGCATCTATAGCTTGCCAGCTACTTGAGAAGAAGACAGAGTTGTATCTAAGATTAAATATGATTTTTTATTATTTTCTGCTATTTGTGTCTTTATGAATTTTTCAACTGTATTGTCCATCTTGGATTTTATGAATAAATAAGCATATTTCCCTTCAGTCTAGTATGGGTTGATCCTGGATGGATGCCATGTTCCCACCAAAGCCTCTCTATTACTCCCCTCCACAAGCAGTGGAGAGAAAATACAATGAATGTTCATGAGTTGAGATAAGGATAGGGAGAGATCAGTCACCAAACACTGTTATGGGCAAACCAGATTCAACTTGGGGATGTTAATTGAATTTTATTACTAACAAAATCAAATCAGGACAATGAGAAGAAAAATAAATCTTAAAACACCTTTCCCCCACCCCACCCTCTCTCCTGAGCTCTACTTCTTCCCCCTCATTGGCGCAGGGAGACAGGAGTGGGGGTTACAATCAGCTCATAATATATTTCTGTCTCTGCTTAGGGAGAAGGGTCTTTTCTCTGCTCCAGCATGGGATCCCTCCCACAGGAGACAGTTCTCCATGAATACTGCAATGTGGTCACTCTTACATGAGGTGCAGTCCTTCAGGCCCAGGCTGCTCCAACATAGGTCCCCCGAAGGGTCACATCCTATCTGGAAACTTGCTCCAGTTTGGGTTCTTCTCTCCACAGATCTGCAGGTCCCTACCAGTAGCCTGCTCCAGCAGGGCTTCCCCATGAGTTCATGGCCCTCTTTAGAGCATCCACCTGCTCTGGCATGGGTCTCCTCCATGGGCTACAAATGGATCTCTTCATCCCCGTGATCCTCCATGGGCTGCAGAGGGACAACTGCTTCACGATGGTCTTCACTATGATCTGCATGGGAGTCTCAGCTCCAATTCCCCATGCACCTCCTCCCACTCCTTCTTCACTGACCTTGATGTCTGCATTGTTGTTCCTCTCACATATTCTCACTCTGCTCTTCTGTGGCTGCAATTACATCTGCATAATAACTTTTTTTCTTTCTTTCAAAATACGTTATCACAGAGGCACTACTGCCATTTCTGATTGACCCTGTCTTGGCCAGATGCAGGTCTGTCCTGGAGACAGCTGGCATTGGCTCTGCTGGACTTTGGGGAAGCTTCTGGCAGCTTCTCGCAGAAGCCACCTGACCTACCAAAGGCTACCAAAACCTGACCATGCAAACCCAGAACAATGACATTTTTAGTAGTAAAATCATAATTAGAGGATAAGACCCAGAGAAATGGAGGCAGTTTTTATTACAGTTCTGGACATTTCAGGCAGAGGTGAACACTGCAGTCCAGTGACCCAGAATTTCCAGAGGAAAAGAGAGTATAACTGTGTATATGCACAGGTATTTGCGATCTGTCATTGCAGTGTTCTGGGTAGTCTTGATCTAAGTCAGATACCATGCTTGAAATGAACTTGTCAAAATAAACAACGATTTTTGAGGTTAAGACTAGCTTCTGTCCTGACAATGTATAGCAGTGATGCAAGAAGTAGGCTGGGAGACTTTCCTGGGTGAATAAATAGCATCTGGTTTGGGCAGGAGTAAGTAGCCATGGGCAGTTCCTACTTTGTAAACTTAGGAAAAAAAGAGTTCACTGGAGGTATATCTAGAACTAAAATGAGGTATATTCCAACATTATTTAACATTAGAGTGAATCTAGACTGTGACAGAACTGTGGGTTGCTGTGAGTCTAAAGGCCCTTTTTGTCATGAGGCACTACCAAGGACTGTTTCATCTGTCACAACTATTCTCAAAGTGAAAAAAAAAGTGGTTTTAGACAAATACTGGGCTTGTTTATCCTGAGATGTTGTATACATCCCAGCTTTTTTCCATGTCATCAGGAGATCACAGAGAGCTTGGACCTGCTAAAAGAAATACCTGTGATAGTAAGAACCAGGAAAGATGCTAAATCTGAATTTTCATTAAATGATGTGATATATTCCTGTGGGATTAGAGGTACTGAGAACAGGTATTTCCAACCTACTGCTCAGCAGTACCTAATGACAGCACTGAAGATTTTATAGACCTGTGAAATTTCTTACTTTAACATGCCTGACACATATTCAGTATTAGAAAAATGATTAGAGGCATATAAGATGTCTAGAGAAAAAAGCAGAGCTCTGAGGTCAGAACATCTTTCCTTTCACTTTTTCTTCTAATATTGTTTCCAGGATTAGCTTTCCGCTTAATAACAGAGTTTCTCTGAATGCTTTCAGAGCTGTCTTTTCTGATTCATAAGTTGTCCTTTTCTCCTCCATTCCTGCCTCCTACCTCAGAAATTAATTGACATATCTGTGGTAAACACAAAGTGGGTGGCCTTTGTGGGGTACCAGGCTCTGGAGGCAGACCAGGGAAGCCTCTTTCAGTTTTTAGGCAGGTTCAGTCTGCTTTGAAAACAAAGTGCTTCTTTTCTCCTGGATGAGAAGATAATGTTTACTGTAGTTTCACCCCCTGAGCAATTCCATTTGCTTAATTTCTCTCCTTTACTGATTCTCAGTATATGTTATTAAAAAATATGGTCTTACCCCCTGAAGTCACCAAAATTTCATGTCAGTTGAAAAGATTCCTGCGTACTCCCTTTGAGACTGAACACACTGTTTAAGGTGGTGCAAACATCCAAGATGTCATACCACTATGAAATCTAAACCTTTACACTTGTAACTACAATAGCATTACAATAGTGTCTCTTATCTTGATTGCACAGATTAACATTAGAACCAATTTTTTCTTCCTGTTTAACCTACATAAGGTACCTTTGAGCAGCACAGGAACAAAATTTGAAGTATATATGCATATTATCCTGGATGAAAGCAGTTTTACAGGTAAGACGCACTGCAGAAAACACACCAGCTTTGCAGTTAGCTCCTGATCTCTTTGTTTTATTGTTGATGGTAGTAATAGTTACAGAGGTTGCAGTGACTCTTAGCACCCTGGTTGAACAGAAGAGAACCACAGAGTTTTAGGTGTTGGGGAGACAGCAGAAAGCCAAACTCCTGTTTGGCTTCCCTCTTCCCACAAAAAAAGTGTCCTTGTGTTATCCTCCTCTATCATATTCTCCTTATTAGCTTTGAGGATTTATTGCATTAAATATTTGAGAACTTCTGGTTCACATGATACTTATGGAGTAATACTATGATGTCTCCAGATTGTGAACTTCCATGCCAGTCTAACTAACTAATCTATTTACTCCAGTATTCCACTATACTTGTCTCAAGTAGTTCAGGACATTTCCAATAGTGACTATCAGGTAATTATGGACCAGGGGAGTTGCACAAAATAATGTTCTTACTACCACCAGTAATTCAAAAATTGGCTATAGTTTCTGCAGAAAGATTTTTATTATCCCCAAATCCTTCAAACCAGATCTTTTCTTGGCTAAAAGACTGAATCTGAATTTGAATACCTTGTTTTCAAACCACATTATTATGGATTATAACAATTACAGATATTCATGAATATGACACCTTTGACATAAAGTTTTCAATTCTAAGTTGGTTCGTTTTTATTTTGGGGTTTGTTTTTTTTCCTTGGTTTTTCTTTTTTCCCTCTTTCTTCCAGAATATTGCATAGTTTGCCTGATTTTTCTCTACACGCCTTGGAGATAATTGTTTGCATTTGCAATGTGTGCGGGCATAACATCTGCCTCAGAGTGAGTTGCTGTGTTCACTACTCAATGAAGCAGTGAAGCATTTGAAATGCAGGAACACCCCTCAGACATCGTTGCCAGTTAATGATTCTTCATGCTCTGAATGTTGCATCTCTTGCATTCTGTGTCTATTAATCTTAAAATGACACACCTTACATTATCAGTAGTCTCACTAAAAAATACACCCAACAAAAACAGCAAAAAGACAAGGAGTCTTTCAAGAAAGTGCGTGTTCGAACAATAATGTATCTTTACCATTCAAAAAAGGAAAAAAAATGTTGAGAATATTATTCTCCCTGTGTTCTTCTGTAAACAACAGACATTTAAGTTGGAGCTAGTAAATCAGTCAGTGTGTCAGGCCTCATACACAGAACTCAAAATTAACAAAGATCCTGCTGCTCTCTTTCGGTATAACCTTTTTTTTTTTTTTCCTTTCCCCAAATCCATCCTGATGTCTGGAAATGTGGCAAGTATTAGGTTAGTAGGATGAACAACTAAGCAGATGTGAATAAAAACTGATGATAAATGCAGTGTGCAGAAGGCATGGAATGATTCTAAAATGGTACATTAATGAATTTAGTCCAAATTAAGAAAGAATTTGCAGTCTGTCCAAAATGAAGGTGCACATCAAAGGGTAACTTGTTCTTTTGGAAAGGAGCAATGCGTTCCTAAAAAGCTGTTGAGGAACATTTTAAGGACAAGATAATTTAATCTAAATTTTAAACACCAATATATTTGTGTTTGTTTTGCTATTTACTTAGTACTCTAGCTAAAACATTACCACTCCTAACTGATGTAGACTTCCTACAGTCAAGGTCCTTAAATAGAAGACACATTTTAGTGATTAAGCTCTTTGTGTGAAACACAGTATGGTAATCTCAAAGAGGAGAAGTGGGTAGATTTGCAGTAACCTATATAGAACAACCTGGGAGTTAAACTGTAGAGCTTCCCAGTAGGATTTGACTAACTTTTCTTTGTTATATTCTGAATGCAAACTAAATAGAGTGCTTTGCATAAAATATCACCTTAGAAAAGAAAGCACCTTGAAGGCTGCCATCAAGGAAAAATGAAGAAAGAGCAGGCAGCAGGGAAACGCTGGCACAGTGAACTATAATCTCGGTACAAATGACTCCAATAGTTAAAGAAAAGTCAGGGTCTCATTGCTTTTTGATTATTGCAATAGTCTATTATAATATTTACTTTGAATTACAAATTTTCCATTATAATAATACATGCTTTACACCAACACATTTTAGAGTAATAGTAAACCTTAAAAAGAGATTGAATAATGTAAAAATTGAAAGATTAGGATTTTTAAAACCCACTTATCTGTATCAAAGAGAATTATAATGAATTTTGAGTGGTGCAACTTAGAAAGTTCTTGCCAAGCTAAAACCTAAAATATATTGTTCAATAAATATAAAAATTTCAGTTAATTATTTTTTCCAAGGTCATACAATTCAAAGGAACTTAATATTTGTGTGTCAGAGTACTAAAGGATATTAAGAGGTACTAAGCATTAGGTCTTACTTTCAACTATTTGTAAGACTTTTCTTCTTCAGTCTTCAGGTTTTTGAACTGGGTTAAAAGCCAAAGTGTTCATTAAAAATTATTCTTTTTTCTAGTTGTTCTTTGCCACCAGTTTGTCCCTAAAAAACATTGTGATGGAAAAAGAATATGAAAAAAATACTCTATTTTGAAAATTGAAGGGTCACATTTAATCATGGAGGTATCCTTTTCAAACTAACAGAACTCTGAAACCTTTGGATATTCTTCTAGACTTATATAGATTTCAGCTTGTTAAGGACTCAGTTCATGATGACACATTACATGACAAGTGGATCAGAAATTCGTAAAAAAAAAAAAATCCTTAAAATATGTAACTGGAAAATGATGATTTATTTTGTCTCAGAGTAATGGATTGATTTCTGTATAAAAATCCCCAGGTTCTAAGGTGGCTTTTATTATGTATTAGGAGACTATCCGTGTTTAAAAATGCTTATTTCAGCTAAAACAAAAGAAAAATTTTTATCATCTATCCATTATAGATCTGATCCAGAGGATTGTGGAAATCAGCCATTTAGTAAACTAGCATGGTCTTCAGATCAGGCCATGTATGGAGGAAGAAAATTCTTCCGACCCCAAGAAAAATAGATTTTTTAAACATCCTGTAAATCTTGCAGATCTGAAATAGCAGCAATATGATATACTGACAGAATTTAATTTATATGTTGAGAATGTGAAGCTGACTTATCAAATGCTGAGCTACAAAATGAATAGAAAGGTGAGACTTAACAAATAACACCATAAAGCTTTATCTTAACTAACCATATTTGTGGAGTGTAAGATAGTGGTCAATACCAGATTTATTATGATTCTACCTGGATTGCATATTTCTGTTTTTGCTTATTCAACAGTTACTTGGTGCCAATATGATTATAAATGAGTTTGCTTGGTGTGTTGCATACAATGTTGTTAGTGTATTTTCCTACTTTCAGATGCCTACAATTACTTTAAATATATGTATTTATGATGAATTCAGCATTATTCAATTCCACTATATTTATTATTCTCTGTACACTTCTTTAATCAGCATCCTCCCAAAAACATGAAATGATTTTGAACACGGCAGACATTCACCCTACTGAAGATGCAGGGAACTACATGCCTAATTTTCATTCAGTTTAAACAGGAATGACTTATTATTAAACAATGACAAAACTGTATCAGGAAATCACTCTGAGTATTACTCTACTTTTCCTTTTTATTCATACCTGTTAATTATGGGTGAATTGAATGAACAATTCTTCTTTAAGTGTTGGCATTAGCATCCAGGTTGTCAGAAATCTTCCCAAACAATCCAGAACAGAATATACCACTTGCTATTTTGGAATTAAAAGCAGAGTAGGAAACTAACCTTCAGAATGCTGTTAGCAAAACAGAGTGGAATAGAAAGTGTAATAAAACTGCCAAAGGGAGTAAGTTCTCAGGGCAAATCAGGCACCGTTCAACTACTAAATCTTGTTTTGCATTCCAGTAAGCAGAAAAAAAGGGAGATGCAACAAAGAAAACAGACATCATCTTAGATTAGCCCAAAGTAAATGAAATAAAGAAAGCAAGCTGAAAATTGTAGAAGAGTTGATTTCACTACATGTTTATGTTAATAGGGTATTTGACTTTTGAATGCTTCATAAACCTTGTTATGTTCAGTGCTATTTGAGGTAGTAAAACAGCTGGAACTCTGCCAGAAGCTTTAATTGGAATCGGCTTAGCAGTCTCTGACAAGGTTTCCTAGTGTTTAGTTTCAACCTTATTATAAAAATGCAAAATTATGTGCTATGTATTTTCTGTTCCTCTTTGATGTACGCCCATAAAGGTGAGACATAGCTGCGCTAGAAAATGGAATAATTTTTTTCTCACATGCCCCAGGCCAGTGTTTTAAGAGGGCAGTGTGACTACTGTTGCTTATAATTAGATGTTTTCTCACAAAGGAGGCTGCATAGAACTCTTTCTTTTTCATACACCTTGGTTATTGACTAGGGCAGTGTGTCAGATGGCCACAGTAACACCAGAGGTGTTAGCAGTATAGGGCTGGGGAATGCGAGGGCATCACCAAAGAAACATCAGAGGAGTTGTCTGATTGCACTTTTCACCTAACAATAAAATAGAGGGCTGCAGACCAGGGCATCTTGCCATACAGAACAAAGAGATTATTGTTTTGTGGAGCCAGCTCTGCAGTCTAGTCCATACGGAGGAACCTGAAAGACAGAATTTTGTCCCAGAAAACAGCTAAACTGTTTGAGCTTTTGAAACTGATTAAAAACTTTAATTCAAGACTATTAAAAAAAAAAATGTTAATTCATTATCTATAGCTACAGATTAATAGATTAAAAAGTCTTTCTCCCTTCAGATTGTCTGCATGATCTCTTGGAATTCTGTACTTGATAAATGTAGGTCATACAGATATGTAACAAATATAGATAAATGACTTTCACCAAGGTTGTTAAGACAGGAATGAATCCCAGGGTAATGTTACACTGTCAAGAGGCCAAAAGTAGTCAAGAAAGTCATGTCTGGAAAACACAGCTTTCAGAGTTTTAACAGAAAATCTTCACCTTGGGAAACTTCTAGTTCATAGAAAATACCACCTGCCCTGTCCATCCCCTTCCCATGAAGCTGATTTTTGCAGGCTATTTAGTGTTGCTACCAAACCTCACAACAATGCTACTGCAGCATGAAATACAGTTCTGCATCAATGTCAATGTTTAAATACATAAAGTGAAAGTAAGAACAGGAAAGAGCAAAAGCTATCTTTGTTTGCTGTATGCCATTAGTTTGAAACATCACAGCTGAGCAGCACAAAGATACTGAGTGAGATGAAAAATAATTTCTCTAGGCCGATGGAAGTTTGATAACCATGCTCCCAGATGCAGGCTCAGGTTTTGCAAGAACCTGAATCAGAAGCCTGCATCTGTAACCTCAGACACAGAAAGGCTTTTGAGTTCTCTGGCCTGTGGATCTAAGGGAAAGACAGATCATCTGACAATTTGTCACTAGCTCAGTGCTGCAGCTCAATAAATACCACCGTGGTATTACCTGTAAGAGGACAGGTTTTGTACCGACCTAATAGTGGAGTGCTTCGGGACTTGTCTGTGTCTAGGGATAGGTGTAATTTCAGAAGAATTTGTGACAGAAAGCTAGAATTTGATTTTGTTTAGGAAGACTGTAAAATACCTTCTCAAACAGCTTAGATGTTTTTTTTTCCCTTCCATCTGCATTTCAGAGAAAGTTGCAGGGAGAAGCAGTGAGCAAGCTCTCTCTTTCCCTGGTATGTACAGAGATAACGTGTTTGCAGACTTACAAGGCCTCCTTGGGCCACAGACGGTGGGGAAAGAGAGAGAGAAGATTCAAAAACCCTTGGAGAAGGCGGGGCATTGCCTTTTTCCCATGGGGGCCTGGTGTGTGCGGCATCATTAAGAAGTGGTCCCTGCATCTGAAATAAACCTTTTTTAAATCCTTCCACTGCCTTGGCATTCTTGGGAAGAATACCTGCACAAGTTTTATCTTACACTGTTCTTCCTTTGACCTCAGGTTATTTTTAGACTTGTTTTAGGTATCGTAGCAGTTGTCTCCCAGTCAGGTAACTACTACCTAAATTTACCTTAGCTTAGTTTTTCACTGTTGCACAGCACAATGCATAATGTTAATTAATAGACAGTAATAATAACTAGCAATTCTATGTAGACTGAACCTTTTATGACCCTAGGAAAAAAAAAAATTTCTGTAAGACAGTATATGCATAGGAGGATACAGAGGCTTCAGACTGCAAAAGCCCATTAATCTTCATGGTCAGTCACTGCTTATTAAAGGGGTGCAAACCCGAGAGAGAGGTAAATCAGTCTAGGGTTAGCAAAGAGAACAGAATTCAGAAAGAAGGAATAAACTGAAAGAGGGCACATCCTGATAGATAACACAAAAAAATTATTGTCAAGTGGACTGAAAATTGAGGACAGGGATTGTTTCCCCAGTCACCCTGTCAGAAGATGGAATCATCGTACCTCTCTCCTTTATTCTTTTTGAGTAAGCCAGTTGGGCACTGGAAGGTGAACACAACACTAGAAGAAAGGTATGTATAAGTGTAAAATGTGTAGCAGTATGATTAAGGAATTTTTCCAGTAATAATTAGGTAATTCAGACTATGACTTTCAGTTTAATTACAACTGCAGTAATAACTGTTTATTTTGTTTGATTAGGCTGTTAAGACTTTAATTAGACTAACAATACATTTTTGGCTCTCTATATAAATTGTGTCTTCTTTTTGCCCAGAACAGGATTTAGAATATAAGAGTGAATGCCACACGTATGCACCTTGGTTTCCCTGTAGAGAAGTACATAAGTCTATGGAAAAAAGGACAATAAAAGCCATACTTGAAAACTGGTAAGATCGTATGGTTATGTATTTATCATGCCTTTGACATTATAGGCCATCCATTGTCTATCCCAGCTGCTGCTCAGTTCAATCTCATTATTTGTTATGATTACCAACTTTTCATTTAGTTGTTTCTCAGGAATCTCACCCTGAAGGAAAGCAAAGTGAAAGTAAAGAGATAAAGTGCTCCGATCTCATTCAAAGGGAGAAGAAAATTTACCCCAGTATTCTATCTTTCACTAAAATTCAGTTCCCAGGTTTCTGAGGAATTGCTGAAGCCCCACAAAGAGAAAATGAAAAAGATATAATTTTCTTTTTGTAGTTTCCAACAGATGTCCTGACTGACTCTGATGGTAAAATAAGGTTGTAAGAAAGCAAGACACATGGGCCCTCGTGGTTCTTGTATGAGGTTGGTAAGCATGCAACAATTAGAAGCTAGGGTTTGTTTATGTTCTATTTGTCTCGTTTGGTGCAGACTTTTTGCCTTCCCTTGCAATAGTGCAATTAAGAGAGCAACTGTTATAACTGGGCTGGTTGTTTTTTATTCTAGATTGCTCTGTAGAGCACATGAAAACAATCTTCTCTGTTCAGCATCTGTCTGATGGAGTTAATTATTTTTTCCAAGGTTATAGTCATACTCCATTCAGGAATACCTTTCTTAGAATCAAGTATAAACAGGAAGCAACATAGTTTACGTTAGTAGCTAATTCCATATTACATCACTTTGTTTTCAGAGTATGCAAAGATAAATGTTATTCATACACTTTTAATGTATTACAGTGAGAATGAAATTTCCCTTCTTTAGGTGCCAGAAAGCATAGTGATTTTAAAGAAAGACTTTAATTGAAGACCTAAAATCATCCTCCTGCTTCAGAAAACAAACCTGAATAGTCGTGTCCAACTGAGCAGATGACAAGAGATAAGCAAAAGTTAAACATCTAGCAATTATAAGATTATCAAAAGCTGAACATCCAGTGTCTACCAGTAGACAGCAGATAAGGTTGAACAACAGGAAGTGAATGAAGGTGAAGAAAGCAGAGAACAAGTTTTGCATAAGGGCAGAGGAATACATCTAAAAACCTGTAAAGGTGCTGTAAAACTAGATGAAATACCATCTGAACTCTGCATAGTTTGTATTGGCTTATTCTCTTTTTCAAGAAGTGTTAGTGCACAATGGGTGTGCCTTCCAAAATATTTTCTCTCCCCTGATGTTTTCAGAGAGCCAGGTGTACTTAATGAAGTGTATTTGAGTGGTTCTAAACCATCAGCAGGCACTGTGTCCTGGTTCTGGCCAGGACAAGGCTAATTTTTGCAGCAGCCAGGAGGAGCATGGTCAGGACCCTGGAGTTATTCTATACCACCTCATGCCATGTGTAGTGGGCTGAGAGGGGGTGGGTCTCTTCTAGTTTGGGCCAGTGGCAGAGCGTGCATTCGTGGGACACTGGGTTCAGCGTGGTGAGCACTTGCGTGTGAATTGCTTGCCTACCTTGTACACTGTTATTCATATTTTTGCTGCTATTCCTTTTTTCATTGCTGTTTCTAGCAAATTGTTCTTGTCTCAACCCATAATCTCTACCTTTTCTGACTCCAATTCTCCGCTCAATCACCCCTCTGGGGAAGGTGGTGGGGAAGTGAGTGAGCATTGCACAGTCTGAGGCGTTTCATCGGGAGTCCTAAATTGGGGAATGCCATTCCTAAACTATACACTGAACATGGCACACTATAATGCCTGTCTAGGAAAACACATATGAGGGAAGAAAAAGTTTTTGAAAATGGAAAATAAATGCAATTCCTTGATTTATTTCAGGTTTGACTGCTATTTATTGTTATCTTTCTTAATTGAAATAGTTTTGAAAGTTCATTGTATGCAGCTATTTTACATTCCCCTATTAAGAATCTTATTTTTACCACTGCACAGACAGGTAGGTTACCAGATACACAGCACAATCTGATGTGTCATCTAATGATCAAGATTCATTTGCCATGTGCTCTTTGCTGATGTCTGTTCTGTGCCACCAAAAGTGGTGTTGTGAGACTCATTGTATTTACTCTATTGCTATTGATTACACATGGTTCTGTTGAGTCCATGGTACTAGGACCATAGTTTTGATGCACCTTTGACTCCAGCCAAAGTTTTTTTGCTGCTTAGACACAAAATACCCTAAAAAGAAGGCTATATTATTTGGACAACCAGGCTGCAGCTATTTCAGCACATGTGCTAGGCTATATATATAGTGTCCCATACAAGAGCACCCTTTGTTGCTCAGTTGAGTTATGAGCATAGTGGAACATCTTCATACAATCGTCCATTAGCCACTTTGTATGCACCGTGTACCAGAAAAGCCAACTCATTTATTCTTAAGTCAATCTCCTCATGTCTGAACTGACCACTTTTTATCTAAATCTATGTGGTTTGTAACATTTCAAAAGGTTTTAAATATTTGAGAAGGTGATATATATCTTTTACAAATCTAAAATGTGGCAAATTGGTCATGTAGCCAATGTATGAGCATTTAATGTTTCTGCCATGCACTGCAAAGTGCACTGCTGTGATGTGCACTTTGGCTTTTGAGAAATGTAGAGAATTTTCCCTTTGGCTAAAGCTTTTCTTACCAAATTCTACTTCCTGTCTACTTCCACCTATTCCTGTAAGGAAAGGTGGCTGCTAGCATGGCATTCCTTATTTCTAATTGAAATGCGTCTTTAACATGTTATGACTATATGAATAGTTATACATATGAAAAAGAAAGGCGCTGTAAGAGTGGCCATGTGTGTGACAGAAATCTGATTGCTACCAGCATGTGTTGGATATTTATTTTTTAAGTTCTGTCAAACTAAAAAAAAAAAAAACAAAACAAAAAAAAAAAAACAAAAACCAAAATGTAGAAGCTATAGCTTACCCCAGCGTTTATTTTGCTAAACAAGCACATTTAAAACAACATAAGGTGTACTGCAAAGGGATTTCTATATTTACAATGAGTTTGTTTTCTCAGGGAGGGGGGGAAAAAGGTAGTTTGCAGACTGACATGTTTTGCAACATGCAAGTTACAGAAAAGGGATTTAATGTATCATTTCATATATCGCTTAGTGCTGTACATCATTCATAAGCAATGTAGTTGCTTGTTCATCACTTCCAGTAGGACGTGGCAAGAAACTGCTGCCAGCTGTTGTTGTTCTGGCTTTGTTTTGAAACTCTCTGTGTTGAGGGAACAGCAAGAAGCCAAATTCCTTACAGTGGGAGTTTTGGGGCCTGAAAGGTGATCTCTGGTTCAAAAAATCTTTGATAAGTTAGAGAATGACATCTGAGTGAAGATGTCATTGCAAGCTGGTTAAATAAAGGAATGTAGGTTACTGATATTAAGACCACAAGAGATTTTTGTTTCTGTGTTTTACAGATCAATTTTGGGACAGCATTGCTATGCGAGAGCATACACACCTACAGCGCTGAAGAAACTCTTGAGGAGTTTATTTCCCGTGTCTACAATAGAAATTTTTCAATCTGTGTTCTGATATACACCAAACCTGAGATAATGTCCATGAATTGTCACAAGCTGCAAATAGGTAGACCAGGTAACATATTACCTTCCTTTTACAAAAGAAATAATAATTTTTAAATAGAGAATTATTTTACTCCTCTTTCAGGAGAGTGAGGAAACAAGACAAAGCAAACAGGACAGCTCTGTGTGAAAAGGAGCAGATGTGAACTGCCGGTATCAATTCTATTTAATCATGTGGAGACAAGGTCCTGATAGACAGGAACAAGTATAAAGCACATCTTTTCCAGGGTAGAGATACTATTTCTATTTCCTTGTCTGGGCATATAACGCAATGAAACCAGAAAACAAAGTTGATTGTGTACACCAGCAAGGATTTCCTATATTGTAAGGGAACCATGAAAGAGGATTTAAAACCCAATCTTTCTTTCTTTCTCTTATCACAGGGGTTGCAGAGAGACTCTATTTTTCTCTTTTGTGCAGTTCAAAGTGGACTTGATGGCTCTTTGCATTCTGGATGGCAGAGGTGGAAAGACAAGTCACTTAAACCTGCGTCATCTTTCAAAGATCCTAGGCACTGTTCTCTTCATTATGGTGAGACCACTTCTTGTGAACACTGTTTTTGGGTTTCTTAATTTTCTTTAGGTTGCCACAAGACTGTATAAATAATTCATATTGCAACAGAACTGAACTATTTCAAAATATTGCTTGTTTATCAGTAGTATAAATAGGCAATTTTAGTACAATCACCTGATGCTAGGATTTTCAAAGCAGTGTGGAGCATAATTCCTTTAGACTGCATACAAAATCCCAGCCTGGCATCTTAGCAGCATACAGAATATATTAAGAATACAGATATGTCAGGAGTTTCACATAATTATACATAGGATTTATAAAGCATTTAGCTTAATCCTAGGAATTTTGAAGCTTAACTTGGTTTAAATGGTTCATAGACTTTGCAAGGCATAAATTGCATTTGGTTTTTTCCACAATCATATTCCCTCTTGGAAAATATATTTAGTGCAGAACAAAACTTATTGCATAAGCCTCTCTTTTGTGTATCTTCCATAAATTTCAGACAACCCTTTCCTGAAATAATCTTCTCTTCACAAGGTAATTTTTATAGTCCTATGCTGGGGTAGAATTATCTCACTTTTTTCATCAAATCTCATTATTTTAACAGATAGAGCAGTGTTTAATTGTCTCAACACTAAGAACCCTTGCTAATCAAACACTTTTTAAAGCACTTGGCAGATTCTTTGATAAAGACTGAAAGAATCAGCAAATCTCTGGGAGAAGTCAGCAGGCATAGCCAGTATGTCTATCTTTCAGATTTCTATTGAGACTTTTCCGTATCCTTCCTGCACACCCATGTGTATGCCAAGTTATTTTCATCAGCATTTGTCAAGGGGAGCACCAATGTATAAAAGTACTTGAAAATTTACACTGGAAAAAAAAAATGTTGGAGAATACCTATTACTTGAACTCAAGATGTTTTTGATATTTAGATTCAGTGCTCTTTCAAGACATTAGAGGCAGGATTCCCAGGGAGCCCTACATTCTACTGTGGAGGCACGAATGTACAAATCTACTGCTGCAGGGTAGGAGTTATCTGGCACCCTAGGACTCACCACACTGAGAGTGGGGTGTGGTCTGGGTGTCAGGGATCTTCCTTGAAGGGTTTGAGACAGTTTTGCCAATTGGTGGCTCCCAAACCACTTGCCATACAGCTGACATAAACCCCAGTTTAAGCCTGGGGTATCCTTGTATAGGCTCTGGCCCAGATGCTAAACTCTTTCAGGCTCCTTTCTCAGACGAAGTCAGAAGCCTCTTATTTTTCATTAGGTTGGTTTTTCTAGCTCCAGGCAATGCTCTGGTCTGCTTCAGAGCAGTAGGTAAGTGACTCTTGCAACTGCTACAGGAAACTCATACTCTGTGTGAATAAAAAAAGGTCAAGTATCTAGGCACAATTTCCTCTGCTGTAAACCAGAAATCTTATTATCGACTTACACACTTCTAATAATGCTTTGTGATTCTTGGATGAAAGTCTCTGCATATTATTACATTATCTTTGTTCCACGTACTATGTAAAGACCTGAGTTCAGCCTTAAACACTCTCAATTGCACGGTGTCTGGCACTACTGAATTAATTCAGAATATCTGTCTTTAGAACCAATGTCTTTCTACATTCATGAAAAAAAAAAAAACAACAACAAACCAAAATCAACCAACCAACCAAACAGGCAGGAAAAAACCTTAGTTACAAAAGTAATGAATACTTTTGGAAGAAGTGCTAATCAAAGTTTAGCTTTTGAACTTTAGGACCGAATAAATTAATTTAAGAAAAAAACCCTGAGGAGACATATGGATGACTATTGTACTGGATTTTTCATTCTGCCATGTAGGTTTAAGGTATGCTTCATTTTTTGTATGCTCCTTCTTGAACTTGTGGAATAGAAACAGCCTGCAAAACGATTAAGTCTAACAAAATTATAATTTGCTACCAGTATTTTCTCTTAGGATTTTTTTTTTTTGGAAAGCTTATCCTGGAGCTCTTTTTCCAATCAATATTCTCCCAGTTCATCTTCACAATCTCATTTTGCAGGGCTGTTCCAACCCTTTTATTTTATAGTAATTTTTAAATTGATGAAGGCTACTGGTTCAGTCTTAAAATCATAACCATCCAGCGTTTCACTTCTGTCAGTAAGTCTCATCCCCACAATGTCCTTGTGAAACAGATAAAGAATCTGGGTCTATATTATATTATGGGTCTATATTATGGATGGGAAAGAGCGTACACAGAATATATATGGACCATGTTGGGAGACAAGTTAGCACTGATTTAATTGTACCCTCAGAAGAAACACCATATGGAGATATTTGGTTGGTCCCAGTGCAGGTACTTTGAGTTACAGAATCAGAAATTTTTTCTGCTTACCCATCATCTGGTGTAGAGAGTCCAGATTTCTTTCATACTTTGGCTCCTGAATTTAATTGGAATGGTCTTAATTCTAACTTATGATACAGACACTCCTCGAGATGTGAAAAAGATGTAGCTTCACAAAGGTGTATAAAACACTTAATCCCACACAATTTATTTAAGCGGATGTTAAGCACCCACAACCCTATGAGGATCAGGGTCTTTCTGATCTAATCATGGTCCTAAAGGTTGAGCAGGGAACTGGTTTCAACACAGGTTCCCTGAAGTGAATGCTATTGCTACCAGATCATCCGTAATGAGGTTTTTCTTCCAAGCTGTTTTGGTAGAGGAATCTACAGATGAAAGAGCTTACATGCTTTTGAAACTCTCAGATTTGACTGAAATGATTCCTGCTACAACTGAAAACATCCCTATGAATGTCTCATACCATGGCTCCTTGTAAAAGAAAGCTTGCACATCTTTCCTGACATCAGATTAGGGCTGGTCTGTTAGCACATGTATGGAGAAGAGTGTCTGATCTGAACATTTCTGCAAATGGATACAGCGTAGTTTGAACAGTTAAAACCATGGACACACAATTTTGACAGGTCTATCTCAAAATGTACTATTATGGAATAGCAGTAGAATAGAGCAAATAATAGCAAAGAATAGAGCTTAAAATCCAAAAACCCCAAACCGTATTAGCTTCAATTTTTTTTGGCTAACTTCAGATCCATTTTTTCTGAAGTCCTTTTCCCCTCCAAATCAACGTTTTCTTTATTGCAGTGAAACAAATCAAATTAAAGATTATTTAAAAAAGAATGAAAAAACATTTCCTTTTTTTAAAAAAAGTGTCCCCCCTCTTGATATAATAATTTCTCCACATGATTTGGATTTGGTAAGACTGCCAGAGGAAGGACCTTGTTCAGTACTGCAATTTATGTTTTCATCTTCAAGAATTTGAGGTGGCTTATGAGCCAGCAAATGTAAAATATGAGAACACATCTTAAAGCAAATACATTTCTTTTATTGAGTAAATAGAAAATTGCAGCTTCTTATATGGCAGAAGCCCTAAACTATAAGAGTATAATAAAATCAAACCTGAAATTTCCAGTTTTATGTTATATTTTTCTCATGTCAGAGGGAAACCTAATAAGCACTGCCTTTGGTGGAAGGTAGCTAAAAGAAAAGCAAATGAAAGGGAAAATAAGTTAAGGGGTTTATTTATTTATATATTTGTTTATTTTTTGTCATTGTGAAGACTTTCATTATTGATGTTATTTTATTGAAGGCAAAAATGTTTTTCAGTACAGCTAAAGAAAAGTGCCCTTTATACCTGCTCTTTAAGTACAATTCAGTGCATTCAAAGCCAGAACACAGGAACCCATACAGAAAATAACGGACCTTCTTCTACAAAGCTTGTATTCAGAAATATTTTTAAGGCGTTAAGGGAAAAATGAAGTGGATGTACTGAGCTGGATCTTAGTATACTTTTGTTGCCTATTTTTCCTGAAAACATTACTTCTTGGGGAAGTGTCTGATATAGAGCGAGAACATGTTAAGAGTACTACACAGAAAATAAAGACTTGGGCTAAATTCAAGACTTGGTTGACCATCATAGCTGTGTATTTAACTATGAGCAAAGTAAAGAGGTCCTTGACAACACACACTTACACATCTTTCTGTATGGGGACATACACGTGCCAGCCAAATCTGTACCTTTAGATAGATACCTTTCATGAAAAGTTTTCTATTACAAGACACATGAGATATTTAGAATAATGTGATAAAGACGACTTATATGCCATAAGACAGACTGTATGTATTGAAAAATGCACCTTTTTAAAAGGGGAAAAAGATTTCCTTTTCCCATAAGTATTGTTTTATAGAAAATGATAAGAATGAGTCACATTTAACTTTTATTATGGTCCCAGCCTTGGTGGATCTCCGTTCCCAGTCCACCATATTTCAGCCAAAGTATACAATAAGTGATGAAGATCTCCATAATACATGTAACATGCAATTTTTTGGTCTGAAAGCCAACATTTACATTTTGGTTTGTGCTACTTTGGCAGAAATCCGAGATGATTAGCATACCTCCAGAGCAACATCTCTCTTTGTCACTAATTATAATTTTCTTTCTAGCAATTCCGTTACAGAAACATAAATGATAGTATCATTTTAACATAGGATATGGGGGTGGGTTTTTAAATTTTTTAAGCTAAACTGTGATTATATTCCAGATAAATATAATCTATTGGCCCTTAGGGAGCCTTGACAAATGAAATTTTAATTTATATAATTCTGCGTAGAAGGCTAGTTAATTTGCCAGAACAGAAAAGCCAGCAAGGCCAGCAGAAATTGAGACAATAAACTAACATCAGAGAAAAGCCATGCTACAGAGTTTCTCTTTTCCAATCTATATGAAAGAATGAAAGCTTACTGGTCAGAAAAATACATCACCAAAATAGGAAGGAATATTTGGTGCAAATCATTATGTTATAAATAAGGCAGTGTTCAATAAAGAAACCACATACGTTTGAAGGAGTTGCAAGCTTTTAGGTGATTTAATAATGCTGCCTGGTATAGACAAAAAGGAAAAGGGTTGGGCTTTATGTTTTAGTGTGAAACAGAGTGTGACATGAGTGCTTTGGCAGGCATCACACTCCTTTGACCAGCAATATTTCACTGTTGCTTAAGCAATGTCTTTCCACTGAGAGGGCAAAGCTTGAGTCCTGACTCCCTTTTAGTTAATGGCATCAGTTCTTGGGAAGGGCAGCTTTCATATGCTACCAGCTCCAGAGTGGGCATTCATCTTCCACTTATCTAAGCATTTTCATCTCTTTCATACGTGTAAGGTATTTTTAAGATGCTGGTAGGTATGAAGTAATAGAAATACTCAGTGTTCTGTCAGGGCTGAAGTTAATTTGTGTTTCAACAGCATCTCACCAAGGTGATAGTACTGAGGAAAAATTATATACCAACCTCTCTTTCTCTTTAATACCAGTAACAACTATGCTCCCTGAGATGGATCTGACAAAAGAGCTAAGGGAGCTAGCTGTGGGATGAGGCAATGAGCACACTCTGTCATGCAATAATGGAGGTAATATCTGTCCCCCAACAGCTGATCCTGGCCCTACATTACCCACTATATGAAATTATCTTTGTCAATATTTTATCACATTTGTAATGGAAATAGTAATATAAGTGTGATGCCAATACAGGATGCTTCATTTTTTTCTCCACAAGAATGAGTAAAATTTTTATGCAAAAAGGTCATTTTTGGCAGTGCTTAAAACTTGTTTTAAATGTGAAGAACACAGAATTGAAAAAAAAAAAAGGAAAAAAGTGATGGAGTATTTTTAATCTGTATTAAAACTCAACAGCGTTTACTATGTTGATGAAATTCTTGATGCAATCCAAACTAAGCGTAGGGGTTTTTAATCTGTCTATTTATATACAGAAGCTTTCTAAATATATACACATGTGATAATATACACTGAAAATCTCTTTCCCCATTTTTCTCAGAATAACAGAATCAATTAGGTTGGAAAAGATCTCCAAGATCATCGAGTCCAATCTTTGATTGATGACCACCGTCTCAACTAGAGCAGAGCACTAAGTCCAGTCTTTCTTTCCTCAAGTCCCTCCAGGGACTGCAGTTACAACACCTGCTTGGGCAGTCCAGTCCGATTCTTGACAACCCCTTCTGTGAAGAAATTCATCCTAATGTCCATCCTGAACCTTTCCTGGTGCAGCTTTTGGCCATGTCCTCTTGACCTGTAGCTTTTTACCTATGAGGAGAGGTAGCCCTCCACCTGGCTACAACCTCCTTTCAGGTAGCTGTAGACAGTGATAAGGTCACTCCTGAGCCTTCTCTTCTCCAGGCTAAACAACCCCCAACTCCCTCAGTCATTCCTTATAGGATTTATTCTCTAGACCCTCCACCAGTTCCTCGTAGGACTTACCCTTTAGACACCTTCCTACCAGACTAATTTGAGATTAAAAATCTGAAATTTTTCTTCCCCAAAATAGTCTTTGCCATGGTAGAATGTAATTTCTAAAACTAGCGGGTGTGTTATAAGTGTGTCTTGCACTTTTCTAACATGCATGTTAGAGCTCTGGAAAAGTAGTGGACTGCCACAGTGGAAAACTAATTCCTTGATATGACCTTGCTGTAAAGTTTAGGCAGTTCTTAAGCTAATTTCCCATATTTCCTAGTCATCCCACCTTACATTGTCCTAAGGGATCTGGCCAGATTTCCATAGCAGTTTATAGATGGACTTTTCAGTGCAAATGATTTGATGCTAGAACAGTGTGTTTGTCATTCCTGGTAAAGTGGACGATCTAAGATTTCAGCCTAAAGGTGATACTGCAGTAGAGGACTGTACAAATAATAAATGGTAATAATTAATCAGAACAGTCTAAGCATGAAAAGTAGCACTATACAGCTCCCCCAGGTGCCTCTTCCTGACATGAAGAGTTCACCTTGAGGATGAATTGACAGTTCATTCTCCATGCCCATGAAATTTCTAGTCTCCCTGAGAGGCTCTATTAGCAGCAATTGTGTTTGTAATTTGTGGACATGTCAATCAACTAATTTCATATAGGTCACTGAGCAATTATTAGAATGCAACAATTTGGATTTTTACTGACCCAGGCTGAATTTCAGCTGGTAATTTACATCTCAAAGACTCCATATGGTATTACAAAGTCCCCGAGCCTGCAGTTTCCAACTGTTTATTTAATTCAGGTATGCTTATTAGTTTTAACACACATTCACACAGTCTACGCAACTTAGTTTTTAGATCTGCATGGATAAATGCCATTGAATTGGCATTATATGTGGAAAGCATAGTTTGCTAAATTAATTTTTGTGGGCCTAGGACATTAATAAAAAAATGGTAGCGATTTCAGAGCATTCAATTTCTCTCCTCTTTTTGTTGTTCTTTGTTTTCAGAGTGGGGGCTTCAATTCTCAATCTCTGGAAGTATTGCACAGAATCACAGAATGCTTAGGTTTGGAAGGGACCTCTGGATATTATCTAGTCCACTTTCTTGCTAAAGCAGGTTCACCTGGAGCAGGCTGCACAGTTTCACATTCAGGTAGGTTACAAATATCTCAAGAGAAGACGATTCCACAAACTCTCATGGCTGCCTGTTCTTGTCCTACATCACCTTCACAGTGTTCACCCTCCTTGTGATTCAGTTTCTGTCCATTGCCCCTTGTCCTGTCACTGGATTAAACTGAAAAGATTTTAGCCCCATCCTCTTGACGCCTGTCCTTAAGATATTTGTACGTATTGATAATATCCCCTCTTAGTTATTTCTTCTCCAGGCTAAACAGCCCTGGCTCCATCAGCCTTTCCTCATAAGAGAGATGCTCCAGTCCCCTAAGCGTCTTTGTAACCCTCCACTGGACTTGCTTCAGGACCTCCATGTCTTTATTGTACTGAGGAGTCCAGAACTGGACATAGCACTCCAGATGTGGCCTCACCAGGGCAGGCTAGAGGGACCAGATCACCTTTGGTGACATGCTGGCAATGCTCTTCCCAGGGCGGGCCAGGATACCATCTTGGCCGTAAGGGCGGGCTGCTGGCTCATGGGCAGCTTGTTGTCCACCAGGACCTCCTGGTCCTTCTCCACAGAGCTGCTTTCCAACAGGTCACCCCCTAACTTGTCCTGGTGTGTTAGGTTATTCCTTCCCAAGTTTCCGTTTGTTGAACTTGATTAGATTCTTCTCTGTCCAAACTTCTAGCCTTAAAATGGATACTTTTGCCCTAATTTTTCCTGTGCTGCTCAGCCTTACTTTCCTAGCCTGCCCAGCCACATAAGGCTTGATGGTCCAGCTTGTGCGGGGAGCCCTGGTTGCCCTGGAAGAGGGCTCTTCCAGCAAAATGGCAGCTCTGTGAATTCATCCTTCCTGTGGTCTGGACTGTGGGCCCAGAGCCTCACAGCTGCTTTCTAGGAATCTTCCCCTGAATGACAGTGATGTTTGTCCCCGGACATGACAAATGTAAGAAGGTTCAGAGGTTCCATTTTTCTTGAGCAGATGCTGTGCAGTTTAGATAACTAACTTAATCGTTTGTTCAAGGTTTTCCTTCTGGGTGAACTGCTAAAGTATTTGGACAGCTGGGAGCACGGTAAGTACTACTGACTTCTCTAATGCATTTACCATCATTGCTTTTTCTGGGATTAAACCTTTGAACTAAAAAATGCATGATATCTGATTTTACAAGAAGTCCATATTCTTACCTGGCTAGAAAAACCACAAGGGAGCAGCCTTTCTTAAGGTTTCTCAGTTCTGTTTGTTGTCAACCAGAAAGTGCAGAGAGGCACAAACAAATGAAGTTAAGGTAGAACTTTCCATGCATATCAAAGATTTCAAGACTTGACAGCGGGAAGTTCACTTTGTTTTATTATTATAGTGCTCAATCTTGCATGAGACAGAGTGTGTTTGGCCCAGATCTACAAGAGCTAATCAGCATTCTGGGAATTAACTAGGAGGGTAAGTGCTATGCTGCATTAGCCTCGAGGCGTAGAGAGTGCGCTTAACAGAAGTGAGTCCCACAAGGACTTTGGAGGAGCTTGCCTCTTCAAACTGTGAAGAGTCCAGATAGGCAGGTCTAGTTCATAAGTGTAATTCTACTTTTGGGAACTGCAATGGGCTTTGCAGGAACAGGACATAAACTTCTTCCTCCCTGACCTCTTTGACCATCCCAGAAGCTTTGCAACTGCTGAAAAGTCACAAGCTCTACCAGAAGTCTTGTGCAAGCAGCCTGAACCAAATCTGTACAGTAATGACAGCAAGAGTCAGCAAAATACTGGAAAGAAGGATCTTATTCTCATGCAAATGTCTTCAGAAAGAAAGAATAAGAGAAGTGAAATATACAGAAAATATGATCGACTACAGTAGTTTCTAAAAAGAACATTTTTCAAAGTTTTCTTGAGCTGTCAGCAGCTGTTTAAGATTGTTCAGAAGCAATGGGGTAAAATGAAATCTTTTCATATATGATTATTTTTATATTTTCAGGGCCTTTTTTCCCCCCCAGGTATTATCTAGTGACACACAAGATAATGCACTGTGTCCATGCAGAAACACTGCAAAAAGATCAAACATTTCACTTCATCATCTTCAAATAGTTTCATGCTACCATGGGCAAGAAGAATAGAAGAAAAGAAGCAAAAGGACACCTTAAATAGAATCTAGGAAAGAAAGAATTTATACACTGAGCTGCTATAAATTACTGCGAGTAAAGCTGAAAAATCCCCAAATGCTAGAAATGTAGCAGTCTGGTAATGCAAGTAGAGGTTTAAACTTCAATGAACAACCCTACTTCACCCCACTTTACCTGGAAAAACATAGTCCCTGCTGTTCACCTGTTAGTCTCAGGAGTAAGAGAAATGTGCAGGTGGCCTATATATAAAATACCCACGATTACACAAATATGGTCAATCTAAGTGTGAATGCAGTCATGGAAGCATTTAGGGACAAGCCTCATCTGCTTCATTTAAAAAAAAAATAATTAACCCCTAACCGTTTTCTACCCCAATACTGAGGGGGAATGGGCTAAACCATGGCACTCAGCAACTTGGAACACTAAAGCAATTAAACCTCTTGGGCAACCACTTCAATTTTTGCATGCTTGTTCTGACATGAGAAAACTGTTCCTTGGCCTTATGGTGTGGCAGGAGAGAAACTGTCGAATGATATTCACAGTCACGTGCAGGAAGGGTAAGAAGATCTGCAAGTAAATGAGAGATGTTTCATATGCTTCCTTGATGTACCATAATATTCTCAGGCTGTTATTTATGACTTTTCATAACATGACCATTTTGATTGCTGTCTGTTACTTCTTCCAAATGAAGTAAGATTGTATAAAAGCATGTTATAGATAGGAAAAACAGATTTTTGGTCCCCTTATTCTATTGATTTCCTTGTATCAAAATCAATACAGTATTTCTTCAAGTTTATTTAAGAACTGACCAAAAGGTACTGTGGAGCAAGTCTGAAAATGCCCAGAAAAGAGTGAACTGTAGGGACTGGTTTATGAAGTGTTTAGTTTCTCCTTCTCCTGTGGGACAGTGATCAAATGGAAGGCAGAATGTATCAAATGAGCATAGTGGTTCTATTTGCATTTTTTTAAAGGTAAGTCTTACTTTCCTTGTACTAGTCTTAAGAAAGTTTGAGTCACTTATATGCCAATTGGTTTTTCTTCTATTACATGACAGATCCACAAGAAAAGAGGAAAGGTCAGACGCCGGAAAGTGTGTCTCGATCACATAACCTGATACCACAGTGGCAGCAAGGAAGAAGGGTATTAATGGCATTATTTAATGGCAGAAAAGAAAGATCCTGCATGGACCCTGGTGCTAGAAAAAGTCCATGACCTAATCTATAGGTAGCCTTCTATATACAATAGTTTTTTTCTTCTTTAATTCAAATCCAGACTTATGAGGAATTTCCAAAATGATACCAAAATGGTAATGATAACAGAACCAAATGTTGAAACCTTTTGCGTGTGTGTTTTTTTTAATTAAAAAAGTAAACAATAGTTTGATGATAGAAAGCTGCAATCCCAGCTGTATTTTCAGCTTCCTATTCAGTAGTCACAAACTGCAGGACAATATTTGTGACAAACTTGCATTTTGAGAAACCTTTCAAAGACATGACAAAAATACAGCCCGCTCTTTATAGCCTCCAGCAACACCATCTCACGCTCTGATCTCTCTAGATTTTACATGCTCTGGAAGGCAGATTGAGTGCATGATTGGCAAGCACTGGCTTTTCCAAGGAAACCCAAAATACTGCTAGTGACTGTGCTGGATGCTGTGCATTTACCACAGTCTTTGTTCAACGCTAAGCCTGTCACCTGATATATCACTAACGAGCACTGACTTCTGGAATAAAGGCTCCAAGTCAAGTTGCTTAATCACCCAAGGTCTCATAAGGATCCCACATCAGGGAAAATACCAGTTTTAATGTACTGTTGAATTACATTCTTCCTGCAGCTATATTCAGAGGCAGAATACTTTAGTTCCTGTTTAAAGCTCTTGGTCTGCTACATCATATTTGGTTTTCTGATTTATGCAGCAGGGTTTGCAAGACAGGATTGCTCGTAAATACTCTTCAGTTTCTTCAAGTGTCTGGAATTAGCTTATGATTTATTATTTATAAAGTATTTTGGATTCTCTGTGAAAGGTGCTATAAGAATGCACTTCAAGGGGCAGTTTCAGATATGCAAGGTCAGGCCATGGCAGAAAAGAGCTAAGAGAGAGATCAAATATAATTTCGGAGGATATATCACAATTAATAGACTCTGTCAAAGGGAATCCTAGGGCAATCAGCAGATGAGGAAGATGATTCATCAACAGAGCCTAAAAGAAGTTCAAGGAATTTACAAAAGCGTAACTACCTGATGCATGCTTCAAGTGTTATAACTCTACAAGCATGAGAGTAATTGTTAGACCCCAGCCAGCAACCAAGGCCCACATAGCCACTCACTCACTTCCCCACCAGCAGGACTGGGGAGAGAATCAGAAAGGTAAAAGCTAGAAAACTTGTGGGTTGAGATAAAGACAGGTTAATAGGGAAAGCAAAAGTTGTACGTGCAAGCAAAGCAAAACAAGGAACTAATTCACTCCTTCCTATGGGCAGGCAGGTGTTCAGCCATCCCCAGGAGGGCAGGGCTTCACCACATGTAATGGTTACTTGGAAAGACAAACACCCTCACTCCAAATGTCCTCCCCTTCCTCCTTCTTTCCCCCACTTTATATACTGAGTGGGATGTCAAATGGTCTGGAATATCCCTTTGGTCAGTTGGGATCACCTGTCCTGGCTATATCTTCTCCAAACCTCCCATGCATCCCCAACTTCCTTGACAGCCTGGCAGTACAAAAAGCAGAAAAGTTCTTGTGTCTGTGTAAACCCTGCTCAGCAATAACAGAACCACCTCTATTTTATCAACCCTGTGTTCAGCACAAAACCAACACATAGCCCCATACTAGCCAGTATGAAGAAAATTAACCCTACCCCAGTCAAAACCAGTACATTAATTTATCTGTAAATAGTGAAATGGTAGGGTTGTTCAGTTTGTTTGTTGCCTTTTGTTTTAGAAAAAAGCAAAATGAAAATTAAGTAAATTAATTTTAACATGAAATAGTCATCCGTAAAAGGAGAACATGCCAACTTGCTGAAGAAAATTGATATTTTAAAACAAAACAGCCAATAATTACAGTAATTTTCTATTCCACAAATCTCTGATTGACAATACCTTCAGATGGCTGCCCATGTCATTTTATAGCTCTAGCGATAGCTTAGCGCTGCTGTTGAACATTACAATAAATATTGACTATTTATCTTTGAATGGGTGATAGCGTTATAGTTTTATTCAAACAGGAATCTTTTTTACAATGCCTTTCTAAAAGGAGATTAATATAGCACAAAAATATTTATTATTATAAATAATACAGCAGAGAGATTATTGAGTCCACCATGTTGTCCAATGCCATCAGTCTTTAAAGAAGAAGTAAAATAATCCCTGAGGTGTAAGAAGGAAACAAGCGACAACACAAAGCAATACAGAGGCAGAGGCAGAAGATTGGCACTGGCACTGCAAGGGCACTGTATCTTTGAGTGACTTCAGCACATTAGTAAAGTATGAGGAGTCCTATTCAATCCTGAACTCAGAACAGGTGCATATTACTGAAGCAGGTTATAACGTCTTCTCTTCTGATGCTGCTGGTAATATTTCTCAGGGCTTCTCCTTTATTCAGGCTTGAAGGCTTCTCTGCTTACTATAATTCTGCATGTCAGAGCTCACAAAAAACTGAAGAATACTTTACTTGTAAGGAGGAAGGCAATGCTTTTAGCACCCCAAATTTAAAATCTTTTTGCTTTGCTTATCTTCTTCCTGAAGTTTCTTATACAATTTTTAGTCAGCAGAACTGGGCTGCTAATCTAAACCTGACACCGGGTAAACAGTGTTGTTTGGGACTGTGACTAAATGGTTCTGATAGAGTCACAATTGGGCAGCTTGGGAAAATTGTTGAGCCTGAGTGGAAATGGCAGAAATTCAAGGAGTGACAGTGGGACAGCCACCGGTCATGCAGTAGTAATTGTGCATTTCTGGTTCTCTCCATCTCAGAAAGCATATAGTTGAAAACAGTATGAGAGAAGGCAACAAGGATTATCAAACACCAACATTCATGTCAGAAACAGTTAAGAGAAGTCTTCTTTTTGAAAAATAAATGAGCAGGCATGGTATAAGCAGGTTCAGGTACGTGGGGATTGGGAGTGGTTGTTTCCTGCATCTTCCCTTACAGGACGTAAGGGGAGGAAGGGGTCAAAAGTAGCCAGCATATATGTGAGTCAAGCAGTCTGTAATGTGTAGTTTAGTTGTTGTGCCCCTGGCCAGAATATGTTGCAATTATTTAAGCTTACACAGAGCCCAGAGAAAGATGGTGAAAGTCATTTTCAAAAGTTCAGTTTCTAAATATATAGAAGCCATGCCTGGCTCAGGAATTACTCAAGCTGCAAAAAAGTTTGGAGGCCAAAGGGATATGTCAGGGAAAAGTATATGGTGACTCTGTTCTTACACTCTTGTCAGAAACTGCCTTTTGCTCTTTCTGAGACATGAACACAGGGCTTAAAGGATCTGGTCAGACCAAAGAGGACTCTTCTTACAGTTCTGACACGCAGGTGGAAAGGAGTCACACCTTAGGCTCTACTTGAATCAATCCAGGCTCACCAGCTACTTTGAACACAGGAACTAAGAAGCACCTATGGTGCCAAACAGCACCGAAACATTGAATGATCAATTGAAATTGCATGCTAACAGAGGAAAAGGAGCAACAAAGAAAGGACCTGCAGTGGAAAAACAGGCAGTTAAAAGCTGCATGAGAGTTAAAACTCCCTGGAAATATAAGAGTTTTGAACAGCACTTCACTCTGCCTTTTCTACCAATGGATGTCAGAAAAAGGCAGGGATTCAGAAGGTAGTCTTGATTCTAACAATAGCTAGCTCTGAAGCTCTTGATGTGTTTAATAGCTTCCACTTAACTCATGTAGAATAGCCTGGCTGTAAAACTGCTAGAAATATTTGAAGATTCCTGCATTCTATGGGAACATTAAATGGATGAGAAGGCTGAAGGCTTCTCTTTTTGATTTTTTTTTTTTTTTTTAAACAGTAATGGGAAAATGCAAACCTTGAGTATGGAACTGAGGCTGAAAAGCCAGTTTTGCAACCTAGAACAGAGGGAGGAGGTGCTAAGATATGATGAAAGAAATATCCAAGCAATGACAGGGTATGTACCCAAAGACCCAGTGGAATGAGGTGAGATAACTTTTCATATACAGAATGGGCAATATCTCTGCAGAAGATAAAAAGGTTGCAATGAGGCATTCATTCATTTTAAGCTGAACATTAGCAGGAAGTAAGAATGGTGCTGCTATACTCATCCAACCAGGACTGGCAGGAGAAAAGGACAGGTATGAATTAAATTAGTCTTTGTGTGTATTGTACGTATCTATTTCTATTAAATGTATGTGTAAACTAGATACATGTTCAAATAACATATTAGAAGACAAAATTTGAATAGTATCAAGAAAACTTATGTTCTTACGTTAAAAGTATGCCCACCCAGAGACTCAAAGGCATGAGGCAACAGACACTGAGTCTAAGTAATATTAAAGACCTAATAGAAGAGGGCTGAAGCTCAATCAAGTAATAAAAAAATGTAGCTGAGAATCTCTCCAAAATTTTTACAGGTTTACACTAATAAAACATAGTCAAAACCGTTGCCTATTTATTATGAAATATTGAGTGCCACTGTGCCCAATTACATAGGGAGACTTTGGCCTTTACAAGACAAAATCTGAATGTAGTTTAAATATATTGTAAGCCTTGTAATTTAAGGATAATCAGTATTATATGAAAGTGACTATATGCAATTTATTGCCCCTACTTAAAAAAAAAAGTCTGAATGTGCTCTACTTAGAAACAGGGGTCTTTTATACAGCATTTGACAAGAGTTTAATAGATCAATACCTATTATCCATTTAATCTGATAAAAATGTCCTATCTGATCTGAGACAAATATGTGCACATTGAGGTCCAGAATTAACACCAAATGTGGGACCTTAAAGACAATACTGAAAATCATTATCAAAGTATGCCTCACACAATATCATCTTCAAATCTCCGAATGTGAAATACTTTATTGAACCAGACATTTTGCTGTTAGGTGTCTACAAAAGATAACATCACCTTTGCCTTTATGGCATTAAACAAGTGAATTTCTTGTAATTCTGCTAGTGTTTTAACAGAATTTAATTGACCCAAGTAAAAGAACACATTTTCTTGAAAATGTATACTTTCAGAAAATGTATTTCATATAATCAGGATGATTTCTGACTTTAAATAATATCAGAATACCTTTTAGGTGTCACTCAAATTTAGCTTTGACAGGAAAACAGATTATTCTTTTCAGAATTTGTAATGCAGGGTCATGATACCAGAGATAGGATATAGCTGCTTCCTGAGAATGTGACAAGATGTAGCCCTTTGCACCAATATATAGGTCTGTCAGCTGTGTAAAAGCAGGGTTTGAATCTAGAAAAATGTGGAAACCGTTGCTTTTAGGAAAGAGTAGTTTTTCCATTGTATCTAATCAAGAGCTGTAAGTTAGAGCAGGATTGGTCCCTTATTTCTTACATTGGTGTAGATAAAATTAAACGGTTTTCCTTTTCTAAGTAAATCCTTTTCTTAGAATTTCAGAATCCAGTCATTTATGTTTCCATTGAGAGGAACTTTGTCATGGGATAAAGGTTTAATCCCCAATACACTATGCATTTTAATCAGTTTAAATCTTTGCCTGAGAACAGACATTTCACAATCAATGGATTTTAATAACCTTTGGGGGAAAATTGCATTAAAGGCAAGTGGTAATACTTTTCTGGTTTCCCTCTATTTTGCTATTGGTTTTCTATTTTGTTATTAAGAATCTTAGCATGAGACCCAGATCTTCAGGCATTCATCTGCTCTTGATGATTTTTCCTTGTATGAAGTTCTAATCCTCTGTTTGTGACAACATAATCATTTCCACAGCAGCTAATTGCAATATTTGTAACCACTGATTAGAACTACAGGTGGGGATATGTAGTCAGGATCTACTGAATTAAAAACAAAACAAGTCCCAAACAAGCCAAAATAGATGTCAGAGAACAGAAGTGTTTTCAACATTGTGTTTCCTTTCCAAAACAACTTTTGTTTTTAATTTTTTTTTTTTTTATAAAAATCAGTAGATGTAAAGCATTTACTATGATTTCTTTACAGGAATGGTGTATAGGGTGATTAGAACTATAGGTTGTGTGTTTTTTTCTGGAGCCACAGAAAAAGAAATCATCTGCAAACTGGTGTTTCTGTCAGTCTGAGGTCTCTTCCTGAATGATTAGAAACTAGAGCAAAGCAAAGAATTTTGCTTTTATCAGCCACTATGTGTTTGCTTGGAGACAGTGAAAGAAGGAAAAATCAAATAGTTTTACTGGATCACTGGAGAAGGAGTTATTAATATATAATTTGCCCTACAAGGGATGCGTACTGTGACAGTGTCTCAGCACCAGCGCAGGAAGCAGCTGCAGCTCACCTGTATTTCCTGCCTTCTTGCCCTCCATGCTGGTATGCTTTAATTATCCTTCCACATCTAGCCAGGCAACCCTGAGGTGGACTAAGAAGAAATGATAACATCCCATTATCCAGGTTTCTAACTCAGACATGTGGAAGCTGCTTTACATGTTGTTCCTAGAGCTATGGCTGCAGCATTTTTTTTGATGTGTTTAATGCATTATAGCCCAGATTTTTTAAATCAGAAATGGATGGGATAATTATAAGAAAAATGTTTTGGAGCAACAGGTTGGTAGCTGGCATTTTAGTCTTGAGCGTGAGGGACTTTCCAGTGCATTGGGAAGCTCTTCCTCCCTGCAGTGCAGTTTCGTGCTTCAGATTTCATACAGGCTGCTATACCCAGCAGGAAAGATTGAAAAGGGCGGTGACAGTCTATCCCCAAGTGAAAAATAGAGTGCAGGCATCAGAACAGTTAGACCTGGCTTAGATAAAGCAAAGCTGTGCTTTTACTCATTCTTTGCCTTGAACCTAATTTCATCCTGTATTTCTCAGAGGACTGAAAATGCTTATTCAGACCTTTATTGCAAACATCAGACAGAGAAGAGCTTTAATACCAGGTTTTGTGCTATGGAAGAGTAGAACATTTTTATTAATTAGTATTTTTTTCTGACCTACCCCATCAGCTATCAAATAATGGTCTGTGTTAGGAATTTTTTATTAAATCCAAGCTAAAATATGCGAACAGGTTCATAATGCAACAAACTGGAAAATGACAAACAAATTTGTGTCCTCTGACGTTTATTTAATTGGTCCTTACACCTACGAAAATCACCTCAAAGTCAGTACTATTGATTATATTTCAAAGCTCATTATGAGGGTTTGAAGTGAATTGGCAAGCTATCAAACTTTGCTTTAGATGACATTTGTCAGTACTATATTTTAAGACATACTTTTTAACAACATGGTTTTGAAGGTTCGTTTGCCACAACTTGAAAGATTTCAGTCATTGATCCGATCACATGTTCT
Organism: Oxyruncus cristatus; assembly: GCA_013399855.1. NCBI lineage: Eukaryota > Metazoa > Chordata > Aves > Passeriformes > Cotingidae > Oxyruncus > Oxyruncus cristatus. Next base: position 358,100 of record VXAY01003450.1, read on the forward strand.
GTGCAAGGGCACTAGGTTTTTTTGTGGTGTAAATAGATCCATTCTGCTCCAGACCCATAAACATTGAAATCTGGGTATACGTAATGCTTTTAATGTCAATATGCATGTACCTGTATATGAACCTTCCTGCCTGCAGATGCAGTGGTCTACCACAGCATGGACTTCCCAGCGAGTTGCTTCATGCCTTGTTCCTACCTGGTCCAACCCTATCTTTCCCCCAGAGAGTCTCCCAGGGGGACAGGGAGTCCATGAGTATGATCATTTCTCCAGCTGCACTCTTTGAATCCCACTCCTTTTATCCTGCCAAACAGTGCTGGCTTTTAGACTCCAGCCTGTTATTACTGTTGCACTATTTTTCCCTCATTTAGACCCCTTCTGAAAGAAAATCTGTTTATTTGTGGAGATCCCCACTTCTGCATCTTCACAGCCTCAAAATGATGAGGATTGCCTGAAGATAAAGCTGATGCCATATCATACATGAATTCCCAATAGAAACTGCTCTACCTAGAATCCTCAAGGGATGTCTCCTTTGTGATCCCCTGGTGACTTTTAAAACTTACCAAAGACACACTGAGCATCTGCTGGTTGGCCTAGCAGTATTGTGTTGTGTTTGTGGTCTTTATTTCTTCAGTCCACTGAACTGCAACAGCCAGCTGCTGAAGTAAGTGCATGAAATCATTTGTCTTTCAGCCTGAGTGGAGTATTTAGGACAGACAGCAGTGAGAGGAACTTGTGCTTGCTGCTACAAGGATGAGATTCGTGTTACTCTGTTGTAAAATGCTAGTTCCGTCAAGGATGAGCAGTGTTGTATTTGTTCATCCAGTCTGAAGGAAGTGAGAGTGCCAGTTCCTAGAATCCTTCTGGCCAGTTCTCTCCCAGCAGTTCACTGTCCACTGAACCTCTTCTCTGACAGAATTGTAATCTCCCCCTTCTTCAGGCTCTGCTGCTTACCAAGAGAGAGGAAAGAGGAGACCTGCAAGTTACAGGTGACCTGCTGCACACTGGAATAAGCAGAGTTCATGACAGACAACTAAGCCTGAGAGCAACCCATAAGTGTTCATGCCTAAAAGCTTCCAAGGCAATGTTTGACTGTCATACTACAGCTACAGTTGTTCACAAGAAATTCAGTCAAAATTCAACTTTCAATTTGCTTGAAGTGAAAAGTTTGACCAGATAAGTCCTTAAAAGTAGATGATATCTATATCATTATAGACAATTCATTCAACTCATACAATATGTACTGTCATTCTGATGAGAGCTGAGCAGATTATTGTTAACAATTTCTTTAACCAATGAATTCAATCTCTTTGGATCAACAATGGCCTGTGGAAAGCTTCTTGAACTTATCTGATTGATTTTACTCAGAGCAGGGTTTTTTCCCCTCTTTTTTTTTCCCTCTTCTACTGGGATTATACTGTGAGGAAAAAATAATGATTATTTTACAACTGAGTGAAGTTGGACCTGTGTTACTTGCATTTTTTTCATAGATAAAATCTGAGTTTAATTGTTTTTTGTCTTAGTTTCCTTTTTGAGAAGACATATGACTGGGGACACCAAAGTACAGAAAGTGTAATTCGAATTGTTAGCATCTGCCTGGACCACGAGGATTTTACATCACACATCATTTCTAAAACCAGTAAGTTAACATAGGATTTTTATGGCTGAGTTTCAGGCTTCAGACATTTTCTTTTTAGCAACTGCACAATCTATTCATGTAGGGGAAGCCAAAGCTTTGCTTTTCTTATAGCACCATTTTAGGCTCCCAAACTAGGGAGGTGTGGAAGGAGGATCCCCTGGCATGGAAAATAGTATGTACAGTTTAAGACAACTCTGGAGTATTTGAATGTACAACAGAAAAAATGATTCTCAGCTGTAGACATGCAGATTTTCTTGGCAACCACAAAAGGAATAAACAAAGTGGAAGAAGATGTTTTTTGAAATTTGAACCAATATTAGACCATATCCTATGCCATTCATTCTCTTGTGCTTGAGACATTAAGTAAAAAACTGAAGACAAAAATGGATTTAAAAAAAGTATTTTCACTCAAGAGGACTCTGTATTTTTTTCCTCAAAAAATCTTGTTAAAAGGAAACTAGCCCATCTTTTCTGTCTCTTCTCATTTCAAGTTTTATTCAGCATTCTACATCCTTGTTAGATTTCCTCTGGAACTGCTTGTTACAGAGTGTTTCACTTGCTACCCTATCTCAAAAACTGTGTATGCTCTTCTTTGTAATGTGTCTCATGTCACTTCAAGCATGTTTGTGTTTCACTCCGCTTTCTTTGAGCATATTTGCCATGTGCTTTGGTTTTCTATGTTGGCTTTTAAATATGTTTGTCCAAGTGATTATGTGATAGACCTCTATTGTCCCTCTCAATTATTGTAATTTCTTTGTGTGTGTGTGTATGAAATAGTGCTTTAAAAAATTTAGTGTCTGTTCATTTATGAGCACTGGAGAGAGCTTCCATGTGCAACATGAGAGAATCTGCAAGAGAGAGAGAGAAGGAAATACTGCTAAATAAGTGGGGATAAATGAATGTGAAAGATTTCTTGAGCTTCATAATTTAGAGAAATGAAATTTCTTCCAGAAATTAATTGTGGTTGTATGCATACATATATCTGGAGGCAGATTTTCTTCTTTAGCCTAGCTCATTCTAAGAGTTAAGGACAAGCTAACGGCAAGGGAAAAGAAAGAAAATACCAAATATTTATTGTCAAGATTGCAGCAAGGGAAGACAGAAAGAGGACATGGATATAAGGACAAAAGATGGATATGCATAGGAGTGTGTACTTTACAGCTGAAAGAGATTCGTAAGGACCATAATAAAAATAAGATTCATGAATTAGAGACCTAGTAGGGAACAAAGTTTGGGAAGTATTACAAAATGAAGAGCCTACTCCTTTCACTTAACTGAAAAAGGAGAGAATTTCACCAAACCAACTTTTGCATTTCTATAGAAGATTACTATGCTGTTTTATCTGGGATTGTGATAGAAGGTACATTTCATATTCCCTTTCCATTTTGGCAGGGAGCTGAGACTTTGTTATTTACATGCATTATGTGGTTATGTTTCATTACACAGTATAATAATATGACACAGCTAAATGACAAAGTCCCCAGTGAACATTTTAAGCGGTACACATCCCAGGACTGCAGTAAACATGCTAAATTACAAATTCATGGACTGGTGAATATGGCCATTCAGCGATATAGGAATAGCTCATCTTAATAGATAGTGCATTCTATTGAAAGGGCATGGGCAATGGGATAGTGTTTTATTTATTTATTTACTTAAGGGCTGAGTGTAGAAACCCTCAAGGAAAGAGTATGCAAATTTATTTAAAGCACAGGGCAGAGTAAGCTTGTAGCTGTAAAGAGTTATCCAGAGTGGGAAAAATCCTACAGACTTCAATGATGTTTTCACCACTATCATCTACAGTAACTGAAGAAAGGGCAAAGGTACTCACAGATTAATTGCAAATTAGAGGCTAGGCTTAGTGATGACATAGTGAGATTTTATTAGCAACTGATTACTCAAAAAGCCTCAGGATGAATGCATGAATCTTGAACTTGATCTCTCTTTCTCTAACTCTTTGTCATCTTCTCATGTCCATAATGTCTGCATGATGCCACACCATTTTATTTTTTGGTGTAAGAAATGTTGCTTTTATCCCTGCCTTTTGCTAAGAACTGTAAAAAGAAATTTGGTTAACAAAACAATGAAATAAAACAAAAGGTATTATGTACTTTTTTTTTCTTTTATTTCTTTTACCTGAAACAAGAGAAGGCTGAAGGAATGGGGTGGGATTGGAGGGTGAGGGCGGGGGTAGCATGGAACAGTCAACTAGAGAGGAAAACCCAAGCTTTTTATTTAAAACACACTTTTTTTTAAGGCTTCTAATTACTATTTCCCATTCTGGAAGTGGAAGGCCAGGTTGGATGGGACTCTGAGCAACCTGGTCTAGTGGAAGGTGTCCCTGCCCACAGTGGGGAATTTGGAACTACTTTAAGGCCCCTTCCAACCCAACCCATTCAATTATTCTATTTTATGATTCATAAATATATTTATCCTTGTAAAGCTACTGTTGATTCTAGATGATTATTCTATAAAAAGATTTAACATCCACCTTTCCCACAACAGTTGGTTTTGGATTTGCCCTTCTCTATAGACTATGTTCTTTGAGTCCTCTACTAATACTGAATGCATCCTCTCTAGTCAACCATCATCTGTCAGTCCCTTGCTCTGTAAGATTTTTAAGCCGATGAGTTCCTTGAAGCTACAGTGGTCCCAGCCTGTACATGCACATCCTCAAGCTAACATCTTCCTGACTCCCAGTTACAATAGAATTAGAACAGATTATTCTAGAATGTCCTAATGAATGTAACAAAGTGCAGGCCTTTGAAAATAATGAAGTGAAAGTGATAAGAATTTGTTCAGAAAAGAGAATCAAGAAAGTCTTCGTTTTACATGAATTTTTGGGGATTATATAAAGACAAAAGATTGCAGAGCTGCAACCATATGTGTTTAGACAAAAATAACTTAATTACTGCACGTTAACTGAGAGCAGGCTCAGGACTGTAAGAAATTATGAAAACACCATAGTAACAGGAGAATATATGAAGTAAAAGACAGTATACCTTAAAGAACAGGGAAGTTATATTTTGCATGCTTACCAGAACAGGAGAGGTCTGGATGGAAACGTATGATAGAAAGGGTACAAAGTGTGTTATAGGCAAATGGATGAAAATGTGCAGACCAGTGTGAAAAGAGACAGCTCAGGAAATGTTTTTGTGCATAACAGATTCTCTTAAAGAGGCATATCATTAATCATGAAGACTTCAATTACCCTGGTATAGACTAGAATAAAAATCATGAAATGACTGTGGAAAGTTATTTCTGGAGGTAAAATGGAGTTATTTGTTTTCAAATCCGCTGAGCAATCAAGAAGGCCAGACAAGTCTTTGGAGGTATCCCCAAGAAAATAAATATATATGATCAATGAGACAAAAGTTGAAGATATGATTCTTGTGATTCTTGTGATTTTAAGCACTCAAGAGGATATTCATAAGGCTAGAAGAATAAAAATATTGGACTTTAAAAGGGCAGAGTGTGAAGAACATGAAATAAATTTAGAATACTGCACAGAATATTAAAAAACATCCAGAGTCCATGTAGCTACTTATCAAAAAAGGAGAAAAGATAAAAGAACATTTCAAAATTGTGCAAAATTAAGAACAATACTTGGGACAATTCCTGGAAGTTGTACATATAACCTAATTTCCTTGGCCCATTTACACCAGCTAGAGATGGTAAAATGTTTAAAATAAGATTAAGATAAGAAGAAAATCAGACAAAAAGGAGATTTATAAGTCAAATGTGTTGCACAAAAAGGATGATATTAGAGAAAAAAGTGATAGAAGAAAGAAATTAGAATAGCTACAATGAAATGTACACACCTTTAAAGTAATTTCACCAACAGAAAAAGCTTTTATTTTCATAAATACATTAAACAAGGAGTTTTTTTGGCTTATGATTCCTGCTGGTTTTATATGTAATTCTACCATGAGTTAAAAAGCGCAGATGATAGTAAGCTAGAAGAAGAAAATTTAAAACAATGTCTTCATGGAAGATATATTAGGCAGAAAAGGCTGCTACTAGTTTTTATGGCCTGTGTCTGCTGACTAAAACAACAACAAAAAGCTGGTTGAAGTGAATGCAATGTATCTTACAGTTCACAAATCAAACCAGAACTGTAGGAGGTCTTTAAGCTATTTAAAGAATTTCACGGACTTTAAAAGCCATTCTCCATGAATCATGCTGTCTTTACAAACACTCAAATTATTTTTTTAGAGATTGGCAAGCTAAAAAATTCCATCATAAAACCAGTGCATTAATGTTTCTGCGATACTTTGTAGAGAAGTTGTTTCCCTTATGAGAATAGTATACAGCTTAGCACAGAGCTATATGCAAAGCAAGAGAGTCCCTTACTGTAGTATAGAACTCTATGCTATGAGAAAACTGCTGACAACGTGGGTAAAAACTAAAGCAACAACAAAACATTCACTTCCTTTGAAAGGATAAAATTGTTTGTAAGGTAAAAGCATCCAAAACAAACAAGAAAAAGTTGGGGTTTAAATTTGAAGGTTACAAAGAAACCTGAGTGTTTTAGAGTCAGTTCCATTAGAAACTAATATTTTGTCACAACCTAAATGAGAGAGCTGCAAGGGTAACTGAAACACAACTGTGTCTCACAAATGTTTTCAGCAAAAATATTCAGGACACTGGGATATAAAATAAGAAAAGAGCAATGTTCTACAAGAGAGGTTATTGGAAAAAAGTCTATTCATTGTTATATGCAATTGTAAAAAAGCTTGGAATTGTCCACATCATCTCTAAACATAAATTTATAAATCGAAATCTGTTAGGAGGTTGAAAGTCTATACATTCTCTAACCTAAGTAAGGACACTTTTTAAATGATAGATATGTCCTGATTTTTTATTTTGTTTGTTTGTTTTTTTACCAGATTGTGTCCTGTGAAGGAATAATTTAGCTGTACTAATAAGGGCAGAATGACCTTCAGCTAACACTGAAGAGGTACAAGGAAACTGTTGACATGGAAGGACATCGCTGCTTTCTTCTCTATTTGAAGAGGGATCATGGGCCATAGGAAGAATAGCAGAGAGGAAAAGGAGATATTTTCTGTGGAGGGCAGAGAAGTCTACTTGGCAGACTTTCCAGACACTGAGAAGCAGTATGTTTCTGTCTAGGCTTTCAAAATGGTGAGGTGCCATGTCATGTACTGTACTCTTATCAGATCTCCACCTTATGCTATCTCAGCATTTTACTGTGCTCATAAATTTTCCCATTGGCATAACTATAAGCTATACTAGATAAGCAGGTAAAATGTTCAAAAATTCCATGAATCGGGAGTCCAAAAAATCCCTTTCAGAAATGGAACTAAAGTCTGAACTATCAAAATATATTCCTCCTCATCACTGGAAAGCCTAAGATATTTATGTAGTTGCTACCTGCTTGTAAAAGCAAAATATCCTGTCTTTAGACAGGATGGGGAGAATGTACTGGGGCATGCTGAAGCCTCTGTCCCCTGTCACCTGAGCAGAGGCCCTGGATGGAATGTGTCCTGGCTCTCTCAATTTCCTTCCTGAAGCAACAAAGCCACAGCTTGAGTGCAAAGCAGCTGATGTCCACCTGGTTTGCACCCTACCAGGGACTGAGGTGGGGGTGGAACCCACATACAGCCCGGCACTTACGGTGCAGACATGAATTCCTGCTTCCCTAGGGAAAGCTCAGTGTTTGTATTTTTGCATTTAAATTATTTACTTGTAGGTTTTCTACTTTTTGATGTATGCAATGTGCTTGTGTATCAAAACAGATTATAAAAGTATTTCAGGAGAGCGAGCTTTGTATGGAGTGAAGCTTCCTGGGTGCTGGGGGCTCCAGGGTGCCCTCTGTGACAGAGATCAGAGCTGCCCTGTGCTTAACACAATCAGTTGCAGCTGGTTCCAGTTCCAAGGCATGACTGAGCCTTGCAGCCAGGGTGGTGGTGACTCTGGGAAAATGTACCTAAGTAAAGGCAAAGAATGCCACCAAGGCAGAGGACAAGGGAGAAAACCAGTGAGAAACAGCAGTGTGAGCCCAAAGGTCAGAGAAGAAGGAGGAGGAGTAAGTGTTCCAGGTTCCACAGCACATATCCCCACTGCAGCCCATGGACAAGACCATGCCAGACAAAAAGGGTATTTCCTGGTAGAACAGCAACCTGTGGAGAGGCCATGCTGGAGCAGAGGGAAAGTGTTAGAAGGAAGAAGGAGCAGAGATAGCAGCAACCACTACGTGCTGACTGCGGCATCTCCCACCCCCCATTCTCCCTGTGTTGCTGGGGGCAGGGGAAGGATGCAGGAGTGGAAGAGTGCACTTGAGCGTGGGAGAACCAGGAGGACAGACATTAACATTTGTCTTCATTTCTCACTATCTGCATCTGGTTTAATTGGATATAAATTAACGGTAATTGTCCTTACATCAAGTCTGTTTTGCTCACAGTAGTAATCAGCAAATGCTCTCCCTGTCTTGACCCATGAGCTTTCTTTTTTTCATTCTGTCTTGCCGAAGAAAGAGGGAGTGAGATGGCAGCTCAGTGGGAGTTGGCCTATTAGCCGAGACTAACCACTATGAATTTGAAAAACTAAACATGAAAATGGAAGCTAAAATTCAGAATGAGGGAGAAATAGTAGCTAATCTTTGACACAGATATTGAAGACATAATTTCCCACACAAACACAGGGCTTTCCAGATTCACCGTGACCTACAAGGCAATTGGCAGTGCTCTTACCAAGGTCTGCAAATTAACTTGGAGGAGAAGGAGAGGGAAGGGTCTTCTGCCTTTCCGTCAGCAACTCCTTCCTGCTTTCCAGGATAAAGTGCGGTGGAACAGGGCCTCTTCTGGTTCCCTGGATACTTTCCAACCGTGATGATAATTTTTTGCTTCTTTCAACACCTTAATATGGCAAATTTTCTGTAAAAACTCTTGTGTCCGGTGGAAGAGAATCATATAGACATTCAAATACAGATGGAATAATTCTTACCTTACTTAGATTAACTTTATTCTCCATTACTATTTTCTGATAACGTTTCAAAAAAAGGTTTCCAGTTCATAAAAGACTGTAAAGAGCCAGAATTAGGACGCTGAAAATTTTCACTCTTCATAAACTGTCACAATAAAAATAATTCTGTGACAGACCTAGAAAGGTCTAGAAGAGAAATGTTTTAATTCTTATATACTTACAGTTCAAGCAGTAAAGTCAGAAATATTGGTAATCAGATAATATAATACCCCTGATAAAAAGGATTTTGAAAACTTTACCTTTTAATCTGGCAATCTACCCAGTGTCATATAGGAGTGTCATAGAAAAGTGTCTGAATTAGGCTAACCTGTAGAATGGTGTGTGACAGAAGACAACAGATATATGCAATATATAGACAAAAAAGCCTCAGGCATAGAACAATGTTATCTGAAGAGAAAACTGGGCATACACACGGGCATACACACACAATACAATATTCCTACATCTGTGTTTACTTTCAAGAGGTATCTTTCTGAAAAATAAATTACAGCAGTAGGTGAAAAGCCTACAAGGGAATCAGATAGATGAAGAGTGCTGCTGAATTCCATCTCCTGTACAAAGAGAAAGTATACATCATAGTAACTGTCACAATTGACTGTTTTAAAGAATCAAGAGCAAGGGCAACTGCTGGGCTTAAAAGAGAGTAATAACAACTGTCTCAGTGACACTGCAGCTTGTAAAATGCTGTGAGGTTAGGCTGGTGGACAGAAAAAGAGCTAGCATATCGTCCATAAATCATTGAGCCTTGGCAGAGATAAGAGTTCCTTGGATTTTCAACCAACAAGGAAATCCACCTGAATTTTCAGTAGTACAAATGAGAAATACTACACAAGGGCAGTCACAGAATCCCAAGTTTCTACAAGACAGATAGATGGAGCGTCTTCAAAATGCCAATTTGTACTTAAAATAGGAAACTTATAAGCTGCCTTTAAAGTATCAGTTCCATTGCCTATGCTATCTAGGTGAAATACCTTTTCCACATTTTGGATTTATACATTTATCAAATTACTTTTTTCTGTAATGTCATTGAATATAGTAGGAGAGGAAACTAGGATGTAGAGCAGGTTGTACATTTATTTTGGTCTTGTTTACAGGCCCTCAGTAAATATGAACATAAATAATTAGGAGTGTATAAACTCAAAAGATATGTAGAACCTGTAATGCAACAGGCCCTTTCAACATGTGCTTAAAGGTTTAATTTAATGGATACAAATTTTAAACATGCAGATGGTCAAAGAAACTCCACAGCAGCTACCAGTACACTAAAGATGTTGCACTTTTGTGATTTAAATCTGCAGGAAATTTCAGATATATTCAAAAAACACCCACAGAAGAGGCCAGAAAAATGCAATTCTATTTTTTTAAAGGTTTTCCATCAAATCTAGAACTTGTAAAAAAGGTTCTGTCCAGCTTCCTGTAAACAAAATATCATTTAGTGCAACCCTCAGAACCTTGTAAGTTTTTTGCCTTTCACAATATAATCTTGTACCTCATGAATCAAGAATAAATCCCTGTCTAAAGTTTTACTTCTCTGACATTCCGAGTTAAGACTGCAATAGATATGCTGAGTTGATCTTTCTAGAACTGAAGAAATCCTTCTGCTTCACGCAGCTAGCTGATAGAATATAGTTTTTTTATCTTTTTATCTTGTTTTTAACTTTTTTTAAATTTATTTTTATGCTTCATGCATAGCACGTGGCAGTAAAAGAAGATATAGTAATTATGAGAGAATATATTCCATAAAGAAGAATAGATGGGAGAAAAAAAAGTTACAAGTAATGAAGTGTTCTTTATAGATTGTTCCCTGCACAGTAGGAACATACACTTCTAACCTGCTAAGGAAACTATTCCCTACTGAACAAGTCCTAGGCCTCTTAAATTGGCAAAACTCTTATTGACTTCTAGGCAGTTACAATTTTGCTGGATAAAGACTTTAGGATATGGCCCAATGTGAACTCTCTAGGACATGAATATTGAATAAGACTTACGGCCTGATGGTGGTATTTGTGTTTAAGGCTGTATTTCCAGTGTGCATTTATAAAATCAATTTTCTGCATTCAGTAATTGTACTTGGGTAGATATATGATCTGCATAGTAGATGCTTCATGGGTTATGCAATCCTTCTTTCACTTCTACTGAAACACATAAAGAAACCTAAATTTTATGCACGGTGCATAGTGCCCATCTTATTCCACGTGTTATGTGTCAAAAGAGTATGCAATTTTTATGGCTTTCCTGCAAAGTCTTTTTCTAGAACCCTGACACAAAACATCATTTTACCAGGGTTTTAAGCATTTGTGAAGAACTGGACATCTGAGGCCACATGTTACATGCACTGAAGCGGAAGGTAGCCATAAAAGGTGTAAAGAAAAATACAGTCTGGCAGCAGGCAAATATTTTTGCTTTAAAATTGTATTTTTTTTTAAACTTAAGTCAAGGCAAAGTAAAATTAACACAATATTTCCCCAATACTTGTATGCTATTTTATTTTGTCTTTTCCAAAAGTAGATACTTTGACAACTATGATACGTGAATGGTAAATGATTACTGCATTTCAAACCATAGGTACAGTAAGAGGTTGGAAAAAGCCAGTTCCATAGCTAAACACAATACAAATTTTGCTTTACTAATAGCCCACAAACATTGAACTTACTGTCCTTGAACCTAAAGCACCATAAATTATATACCTTAGAATTCCTTGATAATTTACCATAGAGATTTCTATATGTTTCCTAAAAACATGCAAAATTTCATTGTATTTCGTACAAACATAGTAAGGTTAAAAAAAGTATTTTTATTTTGGCAAGACGATTCTGGATATTCTCTAACTGTTTTTCTGTGATACAGAATTGTCACACAATTTTAAATCTGCTCTTGTTGGTTTAGTTTGCTTCATTTCATGGACTTGTATAAACTACAGTACCCAAAGGTCCTTTTGTTATAGTGTATGATTTATCTGTTGCAGTTGCATCAAGATTTCCTCTGTGCAGGCAAGACGTATAACACGGGCAGGATGAAGCTAATGTACCACAAGAGAAAAGTTTAGAGAACTGATACAGTTCCTAGCTGCCAGGAAAAGGTTAGAAAGGGCTGGTGGGAATGGCAGGTGCTCTAGTTGTTGGGGGAAAAAAAAAGATTTTTCCTCTTTTTAAAAATAATAAAATGCTACAACATTCAAACAAGCTTCAATAGCAGCTCAGCAGGAGCACTCAAAGCTGGTTGACAGAGATTCAGATCTTAACAGAGAGGAAGAGAGAGAGACAAAGAAAGAGAGAGAGAGTGAGAAGCACACATATACAAATAAAAATATGTCATATTTATGTATTCTATCCATCATCTCCAAATGGCCAGTCTTTGATAAAAAAACAAGATAGGGACCTGAAGTTGACCATCATCATTCATTTTTTGGGTCTTCCATACATGAACATGTCCCTGAAATTTGTGAACATGTATCTCATTCCTTATCATAACTCATTTCATTTGCAAGAACTCATTATCTTAACATCGCATATGCAAATACATGAACTGCAACTCATTTTTCCACCACAGTAACTGGGGGTCAAAACTGTTGAATTAGCTACCTTTATCAATCAGCTACCAGGTTGTGACTGCTTAATAACCTGATAGAGGACCTTTTACAAAGAAACTAATTTTTCATTTTCTTCTTTGTTTAAAGGGGAGAATATCGATGATAGTAAATCACTAAAATTGTATTATAAGCTTTATATTGCCTGTCATATACAAAGGATGATTCCCTTAAACCAGTAACTTACCTGAAAAAACAAAAATAAACGTTATAGTTTCAGGATTCTTTTTTATATTTGTTCCATAAGAACATCTATTAGTATATATTCCTCATCTTTGTGGGGATTTTGTTAGTTTTTTTCCCTCTTTTCAGGGTTAAGAACAAGTAACAAAAATTGAATATATTGAAAACCTTGGGCTCATCCTAATTTTAGAGATCCAGTCAAAAAATAAAATTCCTATCTCACTGACACGGTAAGCAACTACATGACCGCAATGAGAAACTATTTAATAATTTATCTTTTGCAAACTAAAATGAGAAGCAATGTGCATAACACTGTGTATCATCAAAGAACACTCTTTTCAAATTTCCTCCTGTTTACTTAAACAATTTTAAGAAAAATGAGTATGTATGGTTGTAAATTATTAGCTCTATTTAAAAAATAAATTAGCCGGAATAAACACTGACTGTATCACATAGCAATTATGTAATTATCCCTCCTCCAATCATGAACTGAGAATTCTTTTGTATGGGAAACACATGAGAGCAGTCTCCACAGAGAGGAGCCCATTGTTGCCTTTACTAAGTGCTCTTTCCAGACTGCATATCCCCAATTTTATGTTGCAGCTGGGAGTTACATTAAATATAGCACAATACATTTTGTCTGCAAAGAAGCTCATGAAATTTCCCATGTTGGCTGTGGTAGATTTGATCAGCTCATGAATGGGAGAGCAAATCAAAGAAAATCTCTCAGGCTGAGGGTTGTAACCTAAGCTTTTCTTTTTAATCCCACACAAACAGACCTGCACTGACATCTCAGAAATCCACACTGTTCTTGCTTAAGATGATGCAAATTATATGTGCACATCTTTGGCTGGTGTCAGGACCCTGTGAGTGTTAGCTCTAAGTGTAGCAAAAAAGAATGTTCTGAAACACTCCAGGGATTAAACGATGGTGCCAGTGAAGCCAGCAGGATCTTCAACTTTGGCTTCCACACAACTGAGATTTTACTCTGGTTCTTTTAAATGTGGGCTACTGCCTCTTTTGGAAGAAGTGGTTCTTTATTTTCCTTTCTTCCTCTCTTTTTCCTTTTTTTTTTCTCTTTAAGCTTTGCCTTGAGGTAAGTACTTGCGAAAGATGTTACCCAGAGACTGATTTTTTTTTTCTGCTACCCTCAGAGTTGTTTCAGCAAGGAAAAACTTTCTCATACTAATGTACCAATATGCAGTAGCCTTCTTCAAGAATAGCCTCTGACAGTTCACTCTTCATACCTCTTCAGCTTTTTTTCTTCCCACCCCACTGCCCCCCACAATGTGACTATCCTATGTTTGTGCAGATGAACACTCTAGCTTAAAGACTGTAGCAGATTTCTGAGAAAAGAATGCTTAGGATGCTTACCCAAATGTAGATCTGATTGGATTGCTATGAGATTTATTCTATGCTTAGCACTACATAAACTGCATGGTTTTGTCATGTGAAATTGATGTCTCTTGTGTTTGATTTTTTTTCCGTAAACAACCACACTAAAGGCTCCTTAATGTTTCTTAGACCTTAAGGAAATTTAAATAAGCATTAGTATTAAAAGAAAAGGAAAGAACACATTGCTTTTTTATATTTACACCTTTATATCAGTCATGGTGATTGTATTCAAGGTTCAGCGCTCCCTCAATTGGGCATATTAATTAAGATAGCAGCCATTCCTACCAAGTGTACATTAAATGTTGGCCAACATTCATGTTCCAAACTTGAGTCCATGGGTGGTACTTCAAGGCTTGTTCTCAATATAATATTGATTTAGATTACAGAACTAAACCACATAGAGAAATATGACTTGTATATACTTCTTATTCTGTACTTATTATACTTTCATATACTTTTCAGTGAGCTAATATGACCTCTTTATACTTCTTAGCTCCTCTAACTTCCATGAACATACAAACCCCCTATACTCAAGTACAATTATATTATAATACAAAAAGCATAGGCTAAGACTTGAATGGCTGTAACTCATTAGCTGACAACATGACAATTTTACAGTACATATGCAACCCAGCAGTCAAGTATTCCTCTCTGCCTACTGGCAACACATAAGGAGAAATCACATAAGGGACTATCCTGGAAGTTATTTCCCCACACCGAAAATATGCAAAAAAGGCATTATTTATAGCCATTATTTCATGACATGACACTTCCTACTTCAGTGTAAAGGGGCATATCCCCAGTAGGAAATATTTATTTTTCTTTCTCAAACACTATTTCATGCCTGAAGGATCCTTGTAGACTCTTAGTCCATTTATGTTCAGATTTCCACTGTCCTGACCTCTACTGCTACTGCTGGAACAACTATTAACAACAAGAGCCAGAGAATAATAAAACTGTATGGTAACACAATCCCATTTGTTACATGGCTAATTCAGGACACCTGACATTGTTCACAGCCTAATGATATGTAAGTATAGGTGATTTTTTCAAGGTCCTCTTCATTTATATAGTTTACCAAGACGCTTTGTTCCACTTCAACTCTTTCAAAGAATTTAACCAATGCTCAATGAAAAGAAAGCAGGACTGCAATTAGAAGTGTGTGAAGGTTAAAGCTGGTAAGTATTGACCTTTTCTACAAAACAAGTTGACACTCTTTTGCATCTCTACTTAGAAAATTAGTTTAATGGAATTTTATTATTATTGATCAATAGCTGTGTTATGACTCAACCAATTATGTTAAGACAACAAAGAAATAACAATCATGGCATGTATCCACTGTATCTCACAGTGATCACTCTGGGAGCTGTGAGAATAACTGTTAGAATAAAAGACAAGCAGATGTATTATCCCAGCCGTTGGAAATTTCCAGTTTAGGGATTCCCATGCCAGACCTTTCATATACTTTTGTGTATTCAACACAAAACAGTCTTCTATAGATCAGTATACTTGCCTTTTGAATCAGCTTGTACTTCAGAGTGCTGTAACATCTTATGACAACAAATTTTGAGATCTCAATATTCATTGGGTTTCAGTAGACATTTTACTGTCAATGACTCCATATCATGAGGTGATCCTGAAATGTCTTGCCTAAATCTGGTAGAGTGTGGAGATGGTTTCAAGAGCCTACCTTTAAATGCAGAGAATATTTACGCCCCCTACAGTAACAGACTTTAGAGGGACCAGAAAAAAGCCAGTATTACTAATCAGCAGAATAAAAGAGCTATTACTGTATACCTATCTATCTCTTTAAACAGAACAAAGAAGAAGTCTAATGAGGAAAATAGGACTTGTCTTAAACAGCAGCAAATTAAGATTTAAACTATGTAATAAAAAAGGTTTGGAGTAAAATGGGCCTAAAAATACTAAGAAAATACATAGCACGCCTTGTGTGTTGGCATGAAAGGGATGACTGTAAAGTGAGCTTGTTGAATTTCAGGAGATGTAACTGAAGGCTTACATTTTGAATGCCACAGGCTGTGATCTTATGCAAAAGTGCCTGCTAAGACAAAAAATTGTAATAGTCCCTCAGGAATGAATCTCTCCTCTCCCTGCAATACCGACAAAGGGTAGCAACAGAAGACATCTCATTTAAAATTCAAATCCTGATAGACCTTGGGTGGCTTTATTAGTTTCTGGTCCACCTTGTTAAAAGATGTTGAAGGATCAGGAATGGTAGAGTCTAAAACTCTCAGATCTTTGTAATAAAAACTGTAGTTCAACTGGGGCTCTACTCTTGTTCAAAGAGAAGTTGCAGTTACTTGCCTTTAATTGCAAAGACCAAATAACCAATTCACAGTGCTTGCTTCACAAGCAAAAGCAAGATAATGATTGTAGAAAGTCTGGGACACCCACAATAAACGTTTCCTCTAAGGTGTGCAGTTGGGCCCACCTCTCATTTGAAATACATTTTAGCTGGCAGTCCTGTAAGAGTCAGCATTCTGAGCAAAAATATTCAGAAACCTCTTTTGATGCCATCATTAGTCAGGCCTGTTATTTAGAATGCCTAAACATTTTTTTAAAGTGATTGAAGACAATGACATTTTAAATGTAATATCCCAGTGCTCTGCTAATGTGGTCTTAGACATCTATTTTATCATGAGTGTATTTGGGCAACATGAACAAGATTTTTTTAAGGAATCATCTAAAATTACTATGCAGCAGGTCTGTTCTCCCTGCACTTGGTATGTATCACACATAACAGGTTCAAGTGTAAGTGCTGCTGTAACAACTCCTTGAATCTGACACCTGATTTTTTATTATGTTTAATGCATGTTGAATGTAAGAAAGGGGGGTTTGGTCAAGAAACACATTGAGCTAGTAGCAGTCATACAGAAATACAAGATGATTTGAGGTGTTTTTAAAGCACTATCTCAAAACGCAGTGACCTGGCGAGAAAACGCTAAAGCCAAATAATAGTTTGAAACTTGTGTTCCAGTCACCAGACATAAAGGACAATTTGAAAACCCCCATATCTGGAGCACAGACATTTTTTGTGTGGTCTATTTCAGTGCAGCAAGTATATGAATTATACTGAGAGCCGCATTCTGCAGAGACAGAAGAAGCTGTTGATTTGTCACTACAGCTGCATTTGTTTAAACAGGCAAATGACAGTGAAGACTGACTTATCCTCATCTGGCAAAATAGTCAGGATGATAACCACACACTCTACCCTTAGCCACCTTGATACATTCTTTGACATACCCTATGTGCAAAAAGGCTGTTTCTATCTTACTGCTTGCTTTAGGGTGTCCGTTTAGCTGCTACATTTCTTAAATTTTACATAGTCCCTTAATTCCAAATCTATTTAAAATGTGAGTCTATTCTGGAGTGCAAATGCAAATGAAACAATAGCAGCACTGGCAGTTAAATAATACCTCTCAGTTTATCCAGTTCCTCTTTTTTCCTACTTTATATTTGCATTCACTATCTCAGATTCTATTAACTTCATAGCAGAAAACAAGTTCATAGTCAGGAACTTTGCCCTGCATTCCAGCTTATATACCTAACTTCATTGGCAGCTTGCAGGCAATCACCACTGTTAATGAATCACCACTGTTTCAAACAGCTTTCAGTTTAGATAGGTTTTTTTGAACAAAACCTCACGGTGTTTAAGAGCTCATTCTACTATTAAAAAAGGGACTTTATTTAAACATCCCTTCATTTGCCTCATGTAAATCATATGCCAATATTCAACTGAACCTAATGGCAGTTTAATAGTCTATTAGTACTAGGGCATTCAGAAAGGTACAATCAGAAATGCTGAGGATAACTTATGAGCTATTATTTATATAAGAAGCTAGATAACTTTTTGTAGGTCACTGGGCACCACTGAGAAGACTGTGGCACCATCCTTCCACCCTCTGTTCAGGTTTTTACATACTTTGAAGAAATTCCTGTGGAACCTTCTTTTCTCTAGACTGAGCAGTCAGAGCCCTCTCAGTCCTTCCATCATCATCAGCTCTAGCTTTAATTTTACCTAATTCCAAGAAGCAAAGATGACTTTACGTTTCTGTCAAATTTGCTGATATAGAAGGTGCAATTGGATACAACCTGTTAGACTAGGCTTTTCTTTCTCCCATCAAATTGTCGTGGCAATTTGACTTTAACAACTGTCAGGGCCCAGAGGGCACTGCCTGGGTAGCCCCCTCCCCTGCTTCTGCCTTTACTTCTTCTTCAACTACTTCCTGTGCAAAATCAAACAGCAATTACTGCTTCCATTGTAGATTAGTTACCTACAGCCCATGAGGCCCTTTGAACAAATCAATATGTTCAAGCAGGATTTATCAGCTATGTTCCTTACAGAAAACTGGGGCACCAACTGAACAGCTATTTCTGTACTTGTGAACAGTCTTCAGTTAAAAAGCACTGATGTTCTTTTTTGTTATCCTGAATGCTGTGATCTAGAAAGTGTGGGGGAGGAGAAGAAACAACCTGAAATCCTATATACAAATGTCACCTCAGCACCTCCTGAAGCGGATTTTTAGGTGTCTTTTACCTGCTCTACAAGGCCATTTTCCTTCAATGGACAGTTTATCATTTCCAGTTAGGAGAACTAAGGGACATGTCATTGGATATGAAGACAATTCAGAGAAGTTGAATATATTTAGGAGAACATTTTATTGGGAAACATGACCAAGTTGCAGTATAAGCACTTGAGTTCAATATTTTCAAGAGGAAACACTTAACAGTTGTTTTTCAGGTAAATCCTTTTTTCCCCAAAGAAATTAAAAATCCTCCTTGGAGATGTTTCTAATCAAGTTACATTCAGGAAGACTGAAAATTTGTATGTAATTACAGACACTCTGCTGCTTATTTCTGCTCAAAGAACATTCTTAATTTTGTCAACTTCTTGTGTTTAGCTATTTTACAAAAACTTGTTCAAGACAAGTGCTAAAACGTCAGTGTCTCAGTCCTAGTAAAAAGCACATGGTTACAAGATCAAAATGACTGATACTAGATTTATACATATATAAAGCTTCTTAGAAATATGACATCTGCTTAAAACTTGAAGCCTTTCAGCAGCTCATAACTTCCCAGTCTTCGAGTTAAACATAGAGAAGGCATGACTGAGATTAAACAAAGCCAAAGTCAGGACCAGTGGAGGTTAATGTGTGTGAGTGTGTTAAACAAAAAAGTTTTATGAAATATAAATTAATTCAACTGACTCCAAGAAGCAACATATAAATACTAGATCTCTATGTAACATTTCCTTTTTTTTTGATTTCTGATACTTTCATTTATGTGATCTTGACACGTATCTTATCACAGCTAAAAATGAAGTTTGGACACCTAGTAGCAAGCTAGTAGTCTGAACTAGAAGCAATTGATGATGGTACTTTAAGGATAGATAGACTTTGTGCCAGGCACTGCGCATTCATGTGGCTGGTCTGAAGCTGCAAGTCTCCTTGGAAGGAAATCGTTTAAAGGATGACAGGTGATGACTGCCAGTTGAAGGAGTGGATAATAGTCCTTGGAAATGAAAATAAAAAATCTAAACAACATTTGATACCTCACTGAGAATGTAAATTCATTTCAGAAGACAAATATGCCTGTCAATTGAACAGACTCTTCCCATTCTGCCTCTTTTAAACTTTGATTTCTGGCTCAGATTTACTAGGCACATTTAAAATTTATTTCTCTGATGCTATTTTTACAAGTTCCTTTATAGACTAGAACAGCAATTTTAATAGGTTCTAAAAATGAAGCCTTTTATTTTTGGTACACAGAACACTGTGTACTAAATGCGATGTAATAGAAGTTGCACAAAACACAAGAACTTTAATACTTTTACTCTAGATTTAAGAATAGAAGCCTGTACTTTACATTTTTCTACAAAAACTTTTCTTGAAATAAATGCTTGATTATTTTTCCTTCTTGTCCTCCACATAGTAGGAATGAAATTTGAGAAGCAATTTTTTAAAGCCAATAATATTTATCACACAATTGATATTTTGAATTATAACTCTTATGGATAAAGGGCGGGTTTCAACTAAAATGAAACAGAAGTCTGCAGAATGATGTTAGGGAGATGATAGTAATAATAGAAAACTCTAAAGACTCGAACTATTAGTTTTAGAAAATCAAGCAAATCTTTTAAAACATGGTCAGTTGGTACAGAAATACTTCTTCTCTTTGAATGATTTCATTTGGACAAGATCTCTTCCTAATTTCACTACTTTGGGAAAAAAAGGGCAATTAAAAGTGTCATAATTAAATTATCCTTTGTGTATTATTCATTAATAATAATTCATAATAACATAAGAATGCAATAATAATCTGATTAAATTAGAATTACAGTAAATCCTTAATATTGTTGTAGTTTACTTGGGTTGTTGAATAATTGTGACATTAATACAAAATATTATGGAGTAGATGACACCATGCACAGCTAAAATTACTATCCCAGAACATTATAAACATGACTATTCTTCAGTCACAAAAGTATTATAATTCTCTAATTTGGATCTACTTCAAATAATTCTAATTGTGTCCAACAATTTTCTCTGAAATTAAAGCTATAGTTTAATGGCTTTACATTCAATAAAATGCTTTTGAGCACACAAAAAAGATGAACAAGTATTGAAGCGAGATGTTAGATTGCTTCTGCAGTCTAGAGAATGTAGTGCAGGTAATAAACAGCTTGGACTACGTAATGGAAGTTGCAAAAATTCAAAGCAGCCCAATCTTGTCGATCTCACTACAACATTAGCTGGCTGTTTCTAAATGCAAAACATGTTAAATCCAACTTAATGTGGCTTCTTCATTAATTCAATTCTGTCTTGCTTCAGAAAAAAATGCTCGCACTGTACAAATCCTACTGTTGCTGAGTGATTCCTTAGATATAAACATCTTGGCTACTCTTAGTGTTTTCTGTACTGCTGAGGATCTCAGAAAAGCTGCAGAGATACATCACAGCAAACATTAATGATCAAGAGTTTCCAATTACTAAGTCACACCTACTTGTCAAGCAGTTGATCCAAATGAAGTAAAACTAAGAATTTTTAAATACAAGGAGTAAAGCAAGGAGTTTTAAAGAAAAATGAAGGCTACACTTCCACAATATTTACTGAAAATGCAGATACATCACCAGAGGCAATTTTATTACACCAGTTTAGTCAGATTTGTAGTGAACCAGTTAAGTAGAGCCATAGTGTGATTTGGAAGTTTAGAGAAGGGTTACATGACTAGAAGTGTTTCATTAAAAGAGATAGTAGCCACTCACCTCTTTGGTTTTCCTGAACTAGTCTGCGTATCCTTATCAGGTTACAGCAGTACTTACAGATGGGAATATCTGTGACAGAAAAAAAAAACCCCAAAACGTATTTGGGCAATGTACTATGCAATAATTGAAATAAAATAGAGGGGTTTTCTTTGAAAGAATGCCTGAAGACTTGTAAGCACTTTTGCATAAATCTGAGTTGCAATTTTACATGATATACATACAACCAAACTAATGTCATGTAGAAATTCAGTAGATAATAACTATCTAAATCAAAATCTTGCTCTGGGCAAAAAGGAATGTCGAGAGTTTATTTTTAGTTACAATACTGTTTCTACAGTCTAATAGTCCAAAATAGTACATAAAAAATTTAATTAATAATACAGTTAAAATTGCTTCAAAACCAATTTCTATCCCACTGTGGTGGTTTTGATTTTAGGCCTTCCTTGGTAACCAGGTTGCAACCAAGGAACCAAGGCCATGTTCCCAGTATTCCATACGATTTTTACGTAAGCAAGGGGATAAATAAGAAGGGAGTGGAAGCTCTCCCTCTCTTCTCTTCCGGTGAGGTTCGGGAGCAGTGGTTCTCTGCGTTGGTCTTGCTTATCTATCAGCTGAGGCCTGCAGTGACTACTGGTCTGCCACGTGGGAGATCGGAGAGTGCTGCTTGTGTCGGGCCATCCTGTTTTTCTAAGGGACGTGGTGAGATTGATTTTTTGCCAGTTCTTTGTTTTGCTGGTTCTTAGTTTTTGATTGTGTATATTTGTTTTTCCCCTTTTCCCTTTTTCCATTTTCCTTTTCCCTTTCCCTTTCCCTCTGGGGGAGGTGGGTGTACTTGAGATCCTGAATATTGTACATAGTATTCTAGCTGTATATAACTGTAAATATATGAAAATATATATATTTTCATATAATTTGGTTGCTTTCGGGTTCTTCGGTTTCTGTAGTTTTTTTCCTTTGCTCCGGGGGAAGAAGGCAGGGGGAGGCTTTCCCTGTGGTTTCGGACAGTTGGCGTGAAACCAACACACCCACCCTTTTCTCTTTTGTGATGTTCGTCCTTCTGAGTCCGAAGGTCAAGAGCTGAGCCTTTCTCAGCTGCCACAGGTTTGGTAGTGATAACAAGTCACCAGCAACCTGAGGACTTTGGAGGAAGGATCATGATGTTTGTGGTGGAGTTTCTTTCAGTTTCAGATTTGTTCCTACAGGCTTTCTCACAATATATTCCTTTCCATTGATCCCTGAATACTCGTTACAGAAAGAGCTGTTGTTTGTCACGCACTGATTCCCTAGGCCTGTGGGACATTGCTACACAGGGTGTTTTTAAGGTACCATATCTGGAGTGAATTCACCTGACAATTGTTGCAACAAGCTAAATCCAGCTCAGGCTGTACCAGCCTGGGAGAGACTTGAAGCCTCGCACTGGCCAGTCAATGCAAAGCCTGTGGCCTTCTACTAGCAATGTCAGGAAATCATGTTTACTGGGCTAGACCTATTGCCAAAGTGAACAGAAACATACCACTGACTTCCATCTGATGGCATTTGACTCAGTTTATGCATTTCATCAGGGAAAATGGAAAGAGAAAAAAATTGTACTTGTGTTTCCTGAATGTGTCTTCAAAATTATTGGACTATCAAAAGTTCAGAGGACAAATGTCATTTTTTTTTAAACATTCAGTATAATTAACTTATAGTTAACAGTTATATATTGTTAAGAAAGGCACTGTCAGTGGTTGGAGTGTAAAACTGAAAGTATTGAAACACGGTGAAAGAAAAAATATTTTCTTTCTTGCTAGATGGGAGACTTGAAATTGCACATATTTGTTAATGTGCTCAGAGGTAGAATTGAGAAAGTGAAGGTAGTAAAAACACAGCAGCTTCCCAAATTCATAATCCATTTTATATTTATTAATCTAGAGTTTGTAAATAGAGTTGTTTTCTTATTCATGTAGTTTTTTGCAGTGTTAGATAAACCAGTGAAAACTCCTTTTGAGACTGACCTCTTTCAAATGTGGAATTAGAAATGTTCCTTATTAACTTGCAGTATCTCTTTGATGCTACTGTACAGTTTTGTTGTTATTTCTCTGAATTAACACTGTTAATATCAGTATATCTCCATGTTGCAGTTTTCCTCATACTTACTTACTTTACTCTTTAATGCTTGTTTCCAAATCTTGTTTGAGATAAATGAAAATGGGAAGAGAGTTATAAAATAAATATGTTTGAGATGAATAGCTACATCTTTCATAAATCTGTTTTTTAATTACAAATGAGCTAAACATAGTAATGCATTTTACTTTAATTACGATTTTGATGACCTTCTTAGAGCTGAAACCCATTTCTCTTTATTTAATGACATGCATGTGTGTGTTTCAGGAGCTCTGTTGCTAAGTGATTTCCAGGGAAGCTAGTGAAGCAAACTAATGAAGTGTCAGATAATATTTTGTAGTGTTTTTATGGAATGGTACTACTGGACTAAGAAGAGACCTGTCTTACAATTGCAAACTCTTCAGAGTTTGAAGGTTTGAGAGAGAATATCAGACTCAAATTTGAAAACAATCCCCCCCATCTCCCTGTTTTACCATATCCAGCTTGTACATTTGAACATATAATATAAAATTAGGCAAGTGATACATAAGTGCAATGCATTGTTTTCCCATTAATTTACAAAGATCCAAAATATGTTTGACTCTTGCATTTCCCTGTTTCCTTTCTTTCTCTTTCTCTTGTATGCTCACTCTTTCTTTTTAAATAAGCATCACAATTTCTCTTTCCTGCAGCTCTGTTTCTGGAAGAACCTGAAGTGCATTACATCTGACATATGTAGTGTATAAATTCAGCTTTAAGATACGGAACTTGTCAACTTCAGAGTGTATCTGCAGCAGGTGGAAGTGACACAGCACTGACTTCAGTACAGCTCTGTCACAACAATAATTGAACTTGGGCCCAGCTCCGCAAACAGTTTAAAAACACTCTTTATGACAGATTTGTTCATAAGTAATCTCTCTCACAATGGCAATGCAAAAGATCAGGATCTTAAAATAGAAATGCTTAAGCAATTCCAGAAGACCACTGGTGTTAGATTCTTATACTACATCATGTTACAGAGGGGAAAAGAAGACATATTTTCTCTGGATCAAGGTAATAAGTAATAAGTTACAGGGCATCTGGTTAGCACTTAGATATACCATACAGAAGAGGTAAATGATATATCCTTTAGTTACACGTTATATGTGATCTTAACACACATTTTTTAAAAAAGATTCTTAAAAATGGTTACTAACATTGATAGTACACAAAGGAAAAGGAAGCATTTCTCAAGGATAAGTGCAAGTACAAAATGAAGCTCCTACCAGATTTCAATAATTAATAAAAACCCTGACCTCTCTTAAAGAAATAAACCACACAAATTATTATTTTTATTTTCTTTTTAAGATGATGAAGCTAAAAGCATTGTATAAAGCACAAATGTCATGCTAAAGTGATTAGGCTTTGAAAAATTCAGGTAAAATTATAATTTGCACGTATCCTAATTTAGAAAACACTAATTTCACAATAGCTTTTTCTCGCATTCTAACTTTCCTCTAGATCTTATTTTTCTCACTTAATAAACTACCTCCCTCCATTGATCCTACTGGACCAAAAGCATGTTTGTGTTATGCATTATTAAAGTGGTGTCAGACTCATGATATAGTATGCTTGGGGCTTTGCAGCAGCATTATTTTACTTGGTGTTCCTTAAAAAATACTCAAGGGATTCTAAAGCAGTATTAGCTCCTTTTACAAGGTACTGCATAACATGTTTAGTTGTATGTCATTAAGTTACTAAACAAAATCAAAGGTGCTGGTGCTTCCTACATTCTACTTCAGAGTTACTTTTTGTAGGCAGGGTTTTCAGTCCCCACCGAAAAGACCTAATACTTGAGGGATGGTATGTATTTATTTATATTAAATTTGCCAGTGGGGAAGTCACACAGGTGGTGATTAAAGAGAATAGCTTGCCATTTCACTGTAAGAGTGTGCACCAAACCTGAAAGTCTCTCAATTGCTCGCGTACCTACAACCTTAATGGTAAATAAAACTGATATCATACCAGTCTGCAGCATGATATGTGGGTACCTTATCTCCTGTGAAGGACAGAGCTGTGAAAGGATTGCCTTTTTGCCTCATTCTGTTTGCTGCAGTCTGAGCCAGCTGGAGCTCTCCCAAAGGAGGGAAAGTAGGTCCCTTCACAGAAACAACTTAACATGTAGAAGCAGAAACCTGATTTCTGCTTACTTTATTCTTCCCTCTAAAGAGAATGGGAAAGACCACAAGCTGGGGACTGTTATACAAAAAAACTGAAAGATTTCAACGAAGAGTGGGGGAAAGTATACAGGTAGCCATCAGAGGTGAGAGGACAGATTTTTCCCACAAAAATGGACAACTTCTGGAGTAAGGGAGAAGCCCAGAAGCAATAGTCAAACAGTTCCATAACACTAAGATTTGCTGAAGCAAGTGAAGGCAGAGCCCCATCCTGCAACAATATATTGTGCAGGTTGTTGTGCAGTCCTCTTGTTTCAGAGTTACACCCTAGCGATTCAGATTGTTGGTCTCAAAAGTCTCTATGTGCTAGTTGGTGTTCCAGTACAGAAAATCAAGAACCTTTTGGCATCTTGTATCGTACTCACTTTTCAGAAAATTTCAATACCTGGGCTTACTAGAGGTGTTCCAGGTTAGGAAGACATTCATAGTTAACCTATATTCAGTTTGCAGTGAAAGGTGCAAAACCTGCAATGATGCAATACAGTCACGTTTGAGTGCTGTCCTCATCCTTGTGTCAGTCAAGGGTGGGCCAAAGAAGAGTGCAATATTTCTTGCCAACAAGCTGTTCCTGTGAATAGTAGGAGATGTTAGTGTTGCTTTTATATCATACATAGGCAGTTTTCATCTGCCTGCTGAGATTATCAGTACTGGAAGTCAATAGAAACTGTGATTTTTGGACTTGAGATTGCAGTTCTTGTCTCCTGGGAATGGTGCAGAATCAACAATATTTAGCATTTAGCATGTGTAGCAATATGATGTGTTTCCCAATTGCACTTTGTCTGGAGCAGACTGACACAGCTGCATAAGTTAATCTCTCCTCACATTCAAAGTTTGGCAACAGACATGTTGCCTCCAGCTAACTTCATAAATTAGTAATAAATACTTTATCAGAGTATTAGACATGATGGCCTGGGACAAAATTTGTTAAATCACTGAAAATGTTCAGCATCTGATTTGTTCTGCAATGGTATATTCTACTCTATAACAATAAATAAATAAATCTAGGTGGACTTTGTTAGTCTGGGGGTTTACCAATTCCCTGCTCAGGACAACTAAATATTTATTGAGTATATGAGGACTCATTACACCCACAAATAATGAAAAAAACCTCAGACACTTGAAGGAGAAAATAATGTAGCAGATTACATTTAACACTTTTTTTTTTTTGAAAGGAGAATAACTAGATAACCAGTACTTTGTTGTATCCTTCTCTTGTTGCCACCTTCACTTCACACCTTCTTCCCTAAGTCAAATTTATAGTAATACCCTTTCTGTAATGTATTTATATAGTAATTGAGACATGTAATCCAAAGAAAGATTTTGCATTACTGTACTCTTCCTTAGTGTGCCTGGTGTATATATGATCTCTGTAGAGGATTGCTACAAAACAGTATGGTGAAGAGTAGTAGGTAAACATATACAAGGCTGTGTTGTGTTTTAACTTTTTTGTCTCCTTTCGGAGTGTTACACTCCCAAATCAGAGCCTTCAGTCCCTCTCTCTTTCCCTGCAACAATCCCTACAGTTCAAAGACATCTTGAAGTCCAGTATGACAAACTCAGATATTTAGCTTCAGTTTACTTTTCTTAGCTTTGCCAACTCAGCAAAGTATGCCATATTATATTTCAAATTCAAATTCTTTTTTAGTCGTGCGTTTTGATAAATGACAAAGCCCTTTACCAATCACTTTTATTTAGTGAACTGCAAAAGGGATTTCTTCATATTTTTAAAATTAAGGGGACATTCTACCTGTGTAGGTTTGTTCTTCTTGGGGGGGGGAGGTTTGTGTTCTGAAATAATACCCTTCACCTCACAGAACAAGTACCCTCTGTATAATGGACAACAAGAAAATTGTTATTGCTGCATCATTAACAAATGTCTTGTTTAGACACCAGAAGTGCTTTCTATAAAAGGTTAGCTCTTGTTCACATTACATATATTCATCTGAAATGTTTGTTTTTAAAAATACACATAGGAGCCTGAAGGCAAGTTTTATAACTCTATGTTTTGAAGCATTGATCTAAGCATTGTTAATGGAAATGTTATCTAAATCTTGTAGAAGTAATGAAAATTTCTCCAGGTGTTAAACTGCAGAATCTTCTGTCACTTTGATATGAGGGATAGACAACAAAGTGAATTGCCTTGTCCATCAAAATGTAGTTGAAGAAAATGTCACTGACTACTGAGGTAAGAGTGACAAATATATAGGAAAGTTGCTGTGGAATTTATCAAATTCAAAAAATCCAAATGCTCAACAAAACAAGAAAAAAAAAAAAAAGAGGCAGAGGGGAAACAGCTGATGCAAGATGATAAAGGTGATATTAAGTTTGCATTCGGCTCAGGAA
Source organism: Oxyruncus cristatus (assembly GCA_013399855.1). NCBI lineage: Eukaryota > Metazoa > Chordata > Aves > Passeriformes > Cotingidae > Oxyruncus > Oxyruncus cristatus. Next base: position 385,831 of record VXAY01003450.1, read on the forward strand.
TTGGTGTAGAAATCAGATAACAATGAAAGAATGATGGCTTTATCTAAAAAGATACATTTAAATTTACTTGATTTAATTTCCTATCATTGGCTAGACTGAGAAGAATATAACCATATGATTTTCACAGGGAGTCTAAAGCAAAGGTTGAAAAAGTTTGCTCAAAAATAGACTTGCTTTCTGCTTTGTTCTATAAGGTTAATCGTTATCTTGAGTTTTAAGCTGAACTATGAGAAAAAGGAAAAATAGTTAGAGTGTACAGTTTTGTTTGGTAGAATGATTTCCTTAAAGACAACACATTATTTGGCTTGAATTATTGGGTGTAAGAGTGGCCAGATGGAAAATTCAATTTACATTTTATTTTAACTGATGTATCAACTATTCCATTGACAAAGAGAGGTGTTACTTTGGTGAGTGAGAAAAATGTTATTTTCTGCTTATAGTTGCATTAAAATGTTACAGTATGTTAGAAGTTTTCACTCAAAGCCTTTTCATCACTATTGCTGTTTCCCAGACTCCTCCATTTTTAGCTGTTCCTAGAAGTGAGAGCTCTAGAAGGTGTTACTATGGCTGACATTTTGCTGCCATTTCCTCCATCCCTCCCCATATATTGATGAATGCACAGTGTGTTAAAAGGGCTGCATATGTTACGGACTCTGTCAACTCACTTCAGGGTCTTAATTGGTTTGCTGAGGAAATACTGATATTTCTTCAGTTTTCTTCAGCAAAACTGACAGTTTAGAGAACAAGAGTTCAATCCCTGACTTCCCAAATCTCTCATCCTTGTTAAATCACCTCCTTTTTTTTCCCAAGAGAATAAGACATATACCCAAAGCCTGGGCTGATCTTCAAAGCTAAACAGGAACTTGTGCTCTACTGCTTGAGAGAGGAAAAGATAGATAAGCAGTAGTTAATCTATGTTTTTATTCATTTGCCCGTCCCCTCTGCTTATTTCTCTTCTGTCTTGCTTGTATTTTTCCAAAGGAAAAGAAACAATGTATTCTCTGACCACAAACAATAGCTAACATTTTCCATGGGTTTATGCTTGTCTCACAAATCTGGGACTACAGAACTGTGGCACTGCCTTTTTTTCCCAGCAGATACCATAGAATCATAAAATAGTTTGAGTTGGAGGCAACCTTTAAAGGTCATCTGGTCCAACCCCCCTGCCATGGGCAGGGACATCTTCAACCAGATTAGGTTTCTCAGAGCCCCATCCAATCTGACCTTGAATGTTTCCAGGGATTGAGCATCTCACACCTCTCTGGGCAACGTACTCCAGTGTTTCATCACCCTCATTGTAAAAAATTTCTTCCTTGTATCTAGTCTGAATCAACGCTCTTTTAGTTTAAAATCATTATCCATTGTCCTATTGCAACATGCCCTACTAAATAGAGAGGCCCTTCTGTATAGACAATCATGGAAAGTCTTGGTTTCCTACCATTGAAAAAGCAATTTTGTACATGCCACCTTTTTCCTGAACACGTTTTGATGGTTGCAGCTTCTGACACACCTAAGATTTGAGATCTATTTGCCTTTTGCACAGGTTTCCCTCCAGATGTCTATTCTCTAGAACCTTCTAAAGAAGTATGCATGGGACCTGAAATGCTGAACTGTATCAGTGGATTTACAGGGTTTTATTTTGTAATGAGAAAAAAGAGAAAGGGACGAGATTTAGAAAGCATAAGAGTTGGAAAAGCAACCTTCTATTTCAATGGCATTTCATGTGCTGGTATTGAAAACTTCAGCACTTCTCTGTTTCTGGCAAGAGAGTTAGTCTATGTTCAGTGACCTGGTAACTCTTTGTACTACTTCCTTAAAAATCTAACAAGGAATCAGAATTCTGTTTAAAACCCCAAAACATCCTATTAGCAGTAGTTTCATTTTCTCATCATTCATAAAATATCAGAACAGATAGTATTTGAACTGGAGACATGTTTGCATCTCATGACATACTTGTTTTATTTCCTATGTTATTTTATTAATGAAATTTTTCGATCATCCTGACATAAATTTCATGTGAAATACATATTTTATTTCGAGCAAATAAGAAAAAAACTCTCTACTCTGATTGATGGATATTTATGATCTTGTCATGGTCAAAGCAGAAATTTTCCAAGCACCAGATGCAAGAATGCCTATTTTTTATTTATTTTTTTATTTCTTTCCCTGGGCTGGCAATAAAACTGAAAGTATTGAGGAACACATCAAATGTAGAGATGGTTTCTCAAAAAGAAGACCTTTCTGGGGACAACAGGGGGTTAAAAGAGTTCCTGTTCTGAATTGCAGCCCCATAGGGCTAAAACTACATCTGATTACAGTTAAAGTAATGCCATAGAGCAGGGGAAAAAAAATTAGAAAGAATGTTTTGTATTACTTGCAATTCATTCCATTTTCCCCTTAGGCAAACAAACCATTATCTTTGGTGATGGCAAAGTCTTTGACATTATATGAAACTTTCTTATTTTACTCTAAGCCCAAGAAAAACATTTCTTTAAGAGGTGGGTGAAAGAAATAAGAAATTGATAAAAGAAGTTCAACTTTTAATTAAGTTTAGCTGACAACAGTTAGATTAATGATTTGCTTTATTTTTCTTTCAATATCAGAAATCCTGTATCAAACTGCTTGGTTCAGTACAATGTAGTTTACCATGCAGAGAAAACTCTGTGGCTTCCTGCATTTCCATAGCTAATCTTTTATTATCCTAAAGCCAGCTTTTATAGCCCAGAGCATCAATTTTTATCTACTGAGGAAATTTTAAATGGGCATCAATATTGCGCAGTCTCCCTCTCTCTCTTTACTTCCTTATAGTCAGAAAGCGCAGAAAGCAGCTAAATATGTCTAAAAAGCCCAAAATAAATTCAGTTACATTTCTCCAAGCTGAATACTTTGGTGAGGTTCAAAAAGTTATATTAATATGATAATTCTGCAATTATAGTTTGCGTTTTCTAGAATTTTGGACAATTTGCTCTGGCTCCTCATACACAGCTCCAAAATGTTTTCAGCTAATTTTTCTTCTCCATATTCTTATTTTGATGCATTTTTGATTTCCATTCCACATGTTTTAATAAATTTTTCTGTTGAATAATCAAGAGTTTGCAAGTGACAAACAACGTGTTAATGTAATGTTATACAATAGAGAGGAGAATACTGGTGCTGGCTACATATTATCATGATGGCCTACTTTCACTACTGTGAAGTGCTAGAACATTTCTAAGTGAACTCATGTTGTTCACATTTCTCTCAGTATTTGTTCATGGAAAGGTATTGTACCTAATCTGCACTGATGGGATAGTAATCCATTAAGATTATTTGAATATTGCTGTGTATCCCAGGCCCAAAGAGGAAGTGACTAAACCTCTTTCTAAGAAGTAGAGTCACAGCATCTTGCATTAGGTACCATATAGTTCAATTGACTGAATTAAAGAATCTAATTCCAACAAAGATGCGGGAAGACTCTGAGATGACTATAACCATTCCAATTACAAAGACAAAGAGGTGGGTTAATGATCAGTAGGATTAAATCCCAACAAAACAAACTGTTTGGAATGAGGCAATGAAGAACAAAAATGAAAACGTTCTGCTACTAGGAGTAGCAGAACTGCTATGTACAAAGGTATAAGAAATCTCATCCTGGTAAATGCGTGTGTTTCTGGTCTTTATCTGCTTTGCACCCCCTCACAAAAAAAAAAAAAAAAGTAAAAATATTGGTAAGCGTAGGAAAAACAGAGAATGGGAATAAGAATGATTCAAGTTTTGAATTGCCTTCCATATGTACGACCAATTAGATTTTTACTCTCTTCATGAAAATCTCATTGATATTAAAAATGTTACACTGTTATATAGGAATTAGTTACTTGTCCTCTCTGGTTTATATAGTACAATTTTTTTGCATATAACTTAGGGAATGGAAAGAGCAGGAGTTACTAAACATATGGATCAGTGTCTTGATTAGGATGCCAAATGATTAGGACAGTTTAGAGGTCTGGGATAACAATGCTGGAGTTTGTCAATTTCTATCCTACAGATTATCAGAATACGGATGAAATTTAAAAATTTAAGATCAGGAAGATTACTTTGTTTTACAAGAGCATCTTATTGGAGAGAGCAGTTCCTTCTTCACTGCTGCCTTTTTTTGCATTTAAGTTTTTTTATTTAGGAATTGGCAGGTTAGGGCATCATCAGTTTTGCTGCTGACCCACTGAGATCCCCTCTTTACAAGGTTTTCCAATGACAATCTAGCTGAATTGAGCATTTTACTCTACAGTTCTCTTGAAACAGCATATCACTGTCTTTCATTTCATATCTTGTCAAAACGCTTAGCCAGTGACTGAACTGAACCAAATGCGAAATTGTCCCTTGTAAAGTCTTCTCTAAGTTGACATAACTGTACTGGTCAAATCCGTGACGGTACACTTTCCCCCAGATTCAGTGGCATCCTTGTAATTTTCATGCCAACACTTTATCTCTGTTCCTGACATTTCCCCCTTCCATTCACTAGTAAATTAAATAGTAAACTAAGTAATGACTAATAGTAAATTCAATAATGTTTCATATTAATGGGTTTGTGGATTCCTTCTTTATAAGGCTTCTCAGCTATTTAAATAATCTTTTCTATTAGGACTAGCCTCCTTTACTTATGCTCTGTTATTTCCTCAACATTCATCAGAACATGTTTAGCAGGCAAAGTGCTAATGCACATCTTCTAACAGCATGTATTTGTAACGGGCCCCACAGCAGTTGCCCTTCCTCCAAAACAGGGGATATACATTTTTGATGTGTTAATAAATAGTGTTGTCCAGCTCTCTCAGTTTGAGGCTGAAAAGCAGCTGCAGAATGTACAGACAATACACTTACAGGGACAAGGCTCATGGCTGGATGACAGGCAACTAAGAAACAATTGACTAGTTTAGAGGTACAAGACTTCAATATTTATTGACATTAAAGGCTTATCTTAAGCATTTTTATAATTTTAAAGGCTGCCTTTTGGAGACCCAGAAGATATAGCTATTGTTGTTAGACGGCATAGACAAAAAGGTACCCATATGTAAATTGTAATATCTAAAGTAGAGAAAAAGGGTTCTTGAATTTAACTTTTACATAGGAATAATCTCTCCAATTCTGTTTTTTTTTTTTTTTTTAAACAGTTATCAAAATTAAGCATAGCAGGACTGTCACAGCTCTCAGAATCTTGTGTTTGCTCTTCACTTTCTAAGAAAATGAGTAAGACTCCTAAGGAGCGTGATGGTATTTTCAAGCTTCCTTAAAAATCAGGCTTCACGCTAATTTATTTAACTATAAAAGAGGACAAAAAAAATAACTTCTCTCACAATTTTTCTTTAAAACAGTAATCTTAGCATACCCTAGATTTAAGCCTAGTATGATCTTTATTACTTTTTAAATGGAACTTCTCAGAGTTATTTGTCTTAGAAACAAATCAAGAAGAAGACCATATGTCCCACTGCAGACTATCTCAAAATGCAGCTTCATAAGCCCTTATTTCAGTTGAGGAGGGATAAAAAGAACCATTTATTTTCATAATGGCTCTATTAGGGCAGACCATGCCTCTGCCTAGAAATGCCCTGTTAGCAAAGCTGTCATCCAACAATGATCTCTGGGAAGGTGAATGAATATAGCACAGACTGTTCCTGCATTCATTTTAGAATAGTCAATAACTTCCCCCATGCCTCTACTATTTCACAAAGCATCATAATTTCTTAAGGTTTATTTTTTGTTCAGTAATAATGCCCTCTCATGGACCACAATTCGATCCACAGTGAAAACTTGCCTAAGCAGAGAATTATACACTAGAGAAATATTTACAAGATCTATTGTAATTTCTGCTGCAAGCAGTCCACAGAGCCATTTTTCAGAGTACTCTGTGAAGTTGATTTTCTTCTCCCACTGCCCCTGGTCATATTGCAGGGTCATATATGACTGTTCAAGACACTGATGGTATAAGATCAAGGAGGTCCAGTTTCAGAAGTAAATTCTTTGTAGGACACTTAGAAACAGTATGTGCTAAGAATAATAGGCTGGACACCTCCTATGAAAACGTGTTACTTGAGAACACTAAAAGCTTAAGGAGTTCCAGGAATGGATAATCTCCAATTAAGAACCCAAGCCTCATTGGAGGCCATGTGCCCTTGAGATAAAGACCAGATTTTGCATGACATGATTCACTACTGGACAATAAATTTAGAATAGATCTTTAATTTTCAAGATTAAAAAAACTAAAGAAAAAAGAAAAAAAAGAACACTTTGGAATAGGTCTGCAGAAATTTTGGATTATTGCACTAGCTTAAATAAGATTCTCACTTCCCATCGGATAATTGGTCATGTGTGTTTCAAATGCAACAGTGTGTATGCAGATTTGATTTCACAGGATAGGAAGGGGAAAAATGGATTTCAAATGGAAATCATCCTAGATGGAGTATATGGAAATGTTGTTTTCAAGGCACATGAGAAATACTGCCATTGTATTTTGAAATAAAAAAGAAAAATGTGAAGCAAAACCAATTGTAATGATTAATTCGACATTGATCAGGGCACATGCAGAAGAATACGATATGGTAGATTATGATGAGGCACAGATCATTTACTTTGAAGTGTCAATAGAAAAGTTTGAAGCAAAAAGTGAGACATTGCTAGAATTTATTCTGAGATATTAGTGTTGGTTTACAGTATGATGTTAATAGGAGCCAGTGATTTTGAAGTTATGATGTAAAATAAATATCCTTTTAAAATTATGGTATTAGTTAAAAGTTGATTAACTTTATCATGTACTATCTTGGAAATTAACCTTTTATGGCTTACTAGTGGCAAATATCTATACTGTGATACTGCTCACACAGGTTTTTTTTGGTATCGTTGCATGGCATAACAGAATTTGGCAATTGCTTAGGTAAGAAACTGAAGAACTGAACAAAAATGTTAGGTTTTAAGATAAATGCAGTAATTGTGAAATTAAGTTGCTGAGAATTGCACCTAACTACAAAAATGTCCTGTAGAACACTGAATTTTAAATGAATTTCTTGATCCTAGGCCTATGATCAGGTTCTCAAATTTTTTCTTTTTTTTTTTTTTTTTAAATAAAAGAGATTGAAGGAGGTTGAAGGANTGGCCCTTTGTCAAGTTTTCAAATTTTTTTTTTTTTTTTTTTTTTTTTTTTTTTTTAAATAAAAGAGATTGAAGGAGTTTGAAGGAGCTGAAGTGGCTCTAGGGAGAAGACTGATAAATACACTGCCCCAAAGTCTCTAGTGGCACTGTACTGTTATGATTTGGGTGCTCTGATCTTGAAGCCTGAACTGATGTAGGAGGAATTTAAAGTGATGGCTCTGAAGGGCATTAGGTCAAACTCAATATCACTATTCATGCATGTTTTTTTGCTATGGCATCAAGATATTATTCCTCACATCCTCAACTTTTCTATCAAGACTAGAAAATAAATGCATGCCACATTCACCACCCTCTCCTGTCTCAAAAAGATTACAATAAAGATTCCAGGTCAGATGTCAGTTCAGATTCTAGTTCTCAGTACAATAAATCATGATAGCTGTTAAGGGTTATAACAGTCTCTGTTTTGGAATTCCAGAAACAAAAAAAAAACATCCATCAGCACCAACAACTTCTGAATTTTTCAGATTGTCTTTTCAGGTCTCTGAGTATTTGTCTCTTTGGGTATGCTGGTGTTATTCATTAGACAACAGCATCCCTTGCACTTAAATCAATGGCAAGAGTTCAATCCTCTTCCTCCCTTTTCCTTCTTTGAAGTACATTTTCCTGGGTGAAACATCCGTCTACTTAGTCTTGATACTGACACGAACACACCTGGTATAAAATACAAAAGAGGAACAAATGCATGGAAGTAATTACTGGCTCTTGATTAAGCACTGACAAGTGCAGTCCTGGCACGTACTTAGGTTTATCAGTTTAAGGTGACATTAGGTAAAAAACTTCAAATCTCTCTTTTAGGGATGAAAAGCAGCAAAGCCTTTTTTGTGCATCTGGCCTGAAGACAGACACTTCAGCTGACACTGTGGCAGACTGTGAGTAAGTGGGCATAAGATATTCTGTCACCAGAGAAAGTGACATTAATACTGTGTCCTGCCAGGAGTTATCATGGCTACAAGCCATTAGTTCCAATTAAAATAATGATTTTCTCTTTCAGGACGTAATGCCAGACTTTGTATCAGGTCAGTGATTAATGCGTATTCCTTTTGTGCCTTTAATGGTGAAATATAAACAGGGTAGACTAATCATCCATCTTCTTTCTAGCTGACATTTTTAAGTAGGACAAGCACATGCTGGATGCAGACATTCACATAGGTATAGTGACTGTTTAGTGAACACAATCATTTGTCTCAAATTCAGCCTGGGGCTTAAAGCCAGTAGATCCAAGAGCTGCTAGTTCCTGGTATTCTCTATTTACAAAGTATTGTATTTTTGAAAAACATTGGATACTTGACCCCATGATTTTCTAATCAGAAATATCTATTATTATTAGTTTTAGTTTTATTTCACTGGAGACATTTTCAGTGGATTTCACAAAAAATTATTCCAAACAATCTGGAAGGACTGAAACACAGTGTCATGCTATCACAGTTTTAACTAGCTATTGCGTATTGACTGTGCCATGGTGTCAATACTTATTTTCATTCAAAGCATACACAGGACAATCAGATTTACACAACTCTAACTAAACAGGGTTAAACTAAATGCCTAGAGTTTACTGTGGACTACAAGCACAGGTACAATTATTAAATATTAATATTAGTTCAACAGTGACAGAAGCAGTATGTTTATAAAAGCCACAACAACCCACAGAGATGATTCATCATACTTAGAAGTCATGTAGCTCACAATGTAGGTTTCAAATAATCTCTTGTACCTACACTTCTGAAAATAATACAAAATAGTTTTTAGGGGGTACACTTTTAAAGCTATTATGTTATTGAAGAATTTGAGCCTTATGTGTGGAATTTTCTTGCTGTTTATGCCTACAGTTAGCTGCCAAAGACCACAATGTGTAGTGGCTCGGGAAGCTGTCCTACCATTTGCATAATATTATTTGCTTTGCTTTGTACATACACATATTGCCTATTCATGCCCTAAAAGTCTTCTTAATTGTAAGGAAAGTGCAGAGCAAATAAATAAGTTGAAACTGTTGTTTTTTGAGACAGTAATAAAGCTACTGTATTAGGTAGTCCCTTGTTTGAACTGATCAGTTATCAAAGTTGCCTGGGAAAACGGGCTTTTGGAAGCTGCCATTTCTCAAATGGTGTTTGTCCAATTACTCAGATGCATTGGAGGAGTTGGGCATGTTTTGGGGATGGGTTTTACCAGCTTGAAACTTGCTTTCCCACTTAAAAGATGGGTCACCTAAACTGGAAAACCAACATCCCAGCAGCCTTGTTTTGTCTGCAGGAGCAGAAATTTCACTACTAGAGAAGTTCAAAATTTTTTTTTAATTTTCATTTGGAAAAGACTGTTTTATTTGGAAAAGGTAAATGCATTATTAGCCAGCAGGGTGAGTTTCTTAGGTAAGGGATTCCTCCTCCCATAAGAAAACAAGAAATGAATCCAACACATAGGTATTTGCTCCATCTACTAATTCTCTTGGCAGACTAAAAGAGAAGAAGAAGAAGGAGATGGAGGCAGAGCATTTTTGAAGTCTTCAAGACAGACTACTGGAGAGAGAAACATTACTGAAAACTACACCACAGTAGCTCCCAGAGATTCTTACCACCTCTCCTTCTTAAGTCACTATTGCTTGTTATGAAGGAAACCAGAAACAGTTGATCAATATATAGTATGCAGAGTAGTTCCTGAATTTTTCTTGTGATGAGGGCAGTTGGAGTTTTAAAACTGCTGAGTTAATGCCCCTGCAATCTTCAAAGAAAGGGAGGGGAAGAAGGGACCTGTGTCATCACAAGCAATAAAAACAAAGCCTTCTTTTTGTGTTTACATCACTACTCCCAGTACCCACCATATCTTCATGGATATTTGAGCATGTTTAAGTATTTGAGAGCAAAGTTGTCACACTAGGAGTACTAAGAATATCTGGAGTTCATGCAGCAGCCATGTAGCCTGGAAACAAGATATCTATATATATATGCCACTGGTGTTTCTTTGTAAACCTACATTCTCCAAAAGGGAATGTTTTTTCCACTTAGAAGTGTTCCACTACTAAGAAAGATAGCAGTTTTATCTACCAGACCCCCAGCTACATTGATTTTGTCAGTTGAAAGTATTGTCACCTCTTAGAATTAACTATAAATCTCAATAGGGATGAGCCTCTGTCTTTTTAGGCCTGCTGCCATGTGATTCTTCCCCTCCCACTTCAAAATGACAGAGAAAATTTGGGTTCTGTACAAACCTACAATGAGAGACAAACGCAGTTTTGTTCTCCGTGTTTTCTAGCTCAGAGTATTTTCTTCAGTCTCCTTCCAGGATTATTTCATGTTCTGTGTTTGTTTTCATTCCTCCAACAGATTTCTCTTTTCCTGAGACAGGTTATTTCACAGCCTCAGTCACTTTGGCACTTGAAGTCTCCACTAAACTGCGTCTCTACATACTTGAGAAGCAGTTTGCTTTTCATTCCACTTTCTTGTCCTATGATGATTTGTGCATCCCTTTTACAGCTCAGAAACTAGTTTGAAACCAGTCAAAATAGATATAGCGCTTAGTTCCAATTGATGTGTGCCTATGCAAGGTGATGCTTCAGAAGAAACTGCTACCTCTACTCTGCAAAACGGAATGCTATTTCTTTCAGCTGCAATGACAAACACAGAAGTAATCACTTGGGCAAATTCTCTCTTCAGAATCCACTAGCTGCAATGAAGCAAACCTCCTTGTAATATTGCATACAGAATTCTTAATAGAGGTGTGTATTATTCAGGTATTCAAATTTGGCATGATACCGTCACAGTGACTTGAAATTCTCTCCTCACTTGTTATTAATACCATAATTGTGTGGGGATGGCAGGGGGACAGGGGACAGAACAGTAGAAAAAGAGCTGCCCACTTTTCCTGATTAGACCATAATTTGGCCCTTCCAGCAATCCCTGTAACTCTCCAGGGGACTCACAGTCCACCAGCTGCCAAATACCAAAATGCTGAAGTGTGGGGACTCCACAGGGACCGTAGCGTCTCTATTTAGCTCCAGGTTAGCATAGCTGAGAGAGGATTTGTAAACAGGCAGGATCAAGCACAGCAAGGACTGTGGCCACTGTAGCCTGCAGGCTGGGACGGTGGCTGCAGTCTCACCTGAGCTCAGGAGGTTTCCTCCACTCTTTTTACTTCTCCTCCCTCACAGGTCAACTTTGCAGAGGACCTGGGCAAGTAAGCAACTGATGCCATAGTTGTCTGCTTAATAAGGAGGCCATTTTCACAAGCTACCCGTCTTTCCAGAACAGGCTGCATCTAGAAGGACCATATCCACTCCTGATGTGATTGCACAGTTGACTTTAGAGATATAAGTTGCCTTCTTGTTTTTAAGTTGCTTTCTTGTCTTTCAGTAGTTTTTCTTGGCCATAGGACTCCCTGATAGAATTATTTTTATACTGAAAAGCACTGAGAGACAGATTAAAACCTTTACATTTATTCTTTATATGTGTCACGGTTTTTAAAAGAAATAGGAAGATGAAGTAACTAAAAGAAAAAAACCCCAAACAACAAACCCAGCGTTTGAGTGCTCTACAGAGTTTTCTGATGTTGTTAAATGATTGTTGAAGCCACCAGTATCAACACAGTTTGCTACTGTGCATATGTCGATGCTGCATGGAATCCATCATAAACATATTGTATGTAATGAATGAAGACCTTCATAGTCTGCTGGAACGGGTTCCTGCATGGTAATGAAGAATGCTTCTATTTAAAGCATGGCAACTGGTCATCTTTTATGGTCACATTGCAAAAAAAATACTAGAAAAATAAATACTGTAGAGTAGTTGTAATGAGTTTGAGCTGGGAACATTTGTTTTGAAAGATTACCTCCCTATTTTTAAGAAAAGTTATCATAAATTAAATTTTTTATTATGTGGGACTTGCAAGCCTAAAAATTTCTGATAATCACTAAAATAAATGCTAATGACATTGGAGTTTTTTCTGCATATCAGAGCTATATGTTAACAGTAAACTATTTATACTGAATTACAGTGTGTAGTAGTTTTAGCATTGTTCTCTCTATATAACTGTTGCAGATATAACAGAAGAAATCAGAATCTTGAATGCTACAGATAGATGAAAACACTCAGCATTTGTGGTAGCTTTCTTGTTAGGCTCAGGAGAGTCTTCTAAGATTGGGTTGGAGTCACTGTCTTTAATCTGCAGTAGAAGGAAGAAAGTTAGAGTTCAGTTTTTTGGCTGGGTCTCTGCAGATACATGGATCACAGTCAGCTTCAAAGTGATGATACCTAAAGGCTGTTTGGGGTCCTCTTAATCTCCCCACCTTCCCTGTGGTGCCAACCTACTCTACTCTTCAGTCTTAGGCAAACATTTAATCTGCTGCTAACATTCAAAATTGTGCCAGGTAGGTCAGTTGGCACAAAATCTGAGGCCTTAGAGGTTTCACGTTCTCCCCACTGTGGGATGTTCCTCGTGTTGGAACTTGTGCTTCCTTTAACAGTGGAGATGTTTCAGGCTCCTGCTACAAGAAGACCAAGATCAAGCGAGGGCCAGATAGTACGAGTTTCCAAGTAAGCTTTCTCTCAGGTGTAAGGCTGTTCTTGGTGATGTTGCTACGCAGACAACCATTCAGCAAGTCTCCAGACACAGAATCTGGTGCTGACACATTTAAACCGTATTACCTGTTTATGTAAAATACTTTTCATACGGAAGTAAAAGGACGCTATAAGCCTCTAATAAAATCACAGCTTCAAACCAACATGTAACTTTTTTTATTATCTGTTGTTTCAACAGTGTCCCTATTACAATCATTAGTCTTTTCAGGGCCAAACTTTATTTACAGTGTGAAGGCTCATGGAGTGGTCCATCTGGCTCCTGGCTGGGAAGAGAACCTTTCATGCCAAAATGCACCTCTGAGAGAAAGCACACGGGATGTGTAATGGGGCTTAAGCTAGAAATGTCAAAACATTTTGCATATCCTCATATTTGCAGCATCAATCACGAAAAATCTGGATCTCTTTCTGTTTAAAATATTTAAAAATTGCATCAGGCAACTATTCATGAGTTCTGTCTTATTGTTTGCTAGCAAGCAAGAAATTTCACGGTGTCAAGCCATCTCAGGCATCTGCATTCAACCCTATTGATTTCTGAGCATTTTTTGGGGTGGAAGGTCTCTTTTCACAAGACATGCTGATATAATGGAATCTCTAAGTCACTGGAGAGATGGTATTCTCTTGGTCTACCAGGCCAAACATCAATAGTGAAATCTCTCATGCATCTACAGCACTGAAAGCCACAAAACAGCTCTATTGCACATGGGGATACAACTCTTGGCTGGTTAACTGGTGTAAATTTGGGTTTAGAGGTTTGTTCATCACCTGTAGGTGTTCTCCATCCTGACTTGTGCCATGACGAAGGAAAATGAGCAAAGAAAGATGTGTCTATGAGCAATGGAACCTCCACACCTTGCCTGTTAAATTAATCTTGAAATTAATAGTGAAAGCAAAAGCTTATGCAATGTACCTGACCCTAAGCAATGTAAGCTGAGAAGCAAAGAAAATTAATAGTTTAAATGAGCAAAAAGTCTGAGAGCTCTCAGCATTTGCAGGAAGTAAGGAGGCGG
>VXAY01003450.1:399588-476623 GCA_013399855.1 Oxyruncus cristatus
GGGAGATGTGGGGTGGGCAAACAGGGAAACCCAGAAAACACCGGAAGGGTAAGAATTTCTAGATCATACCTAATAAAAGCTCAGCTCAGCCTGATGTTAATGATCTGTGTGTGAGGGGCCGAAAGGTTGCCACGTCTGAACTGTGCTTCCTTACAGAAGTGACAAGCAAGAAATTTTCCATTACTGCTCCAGCCACGTCCATAATGACTCCTTTGCCTTTTTCCCGGCTGTAGGTAAAGCTTACCCATGCAATTTCCTTCTTTTGTCTTCACAGAGTTGAGGATAAATTATTTCAACCTCTTTGCAGGGGGCATTTGAAACTAAAGTTATTTTTAGGGAGAAATAAATTCTTTCATGTAAGATGCGGGAGTTGTTGCTCCTCAGGCAGCTGAGAGAAAATGAAAGGCACTTCAAGTCTTTTTAAAAGCTGGTTCTGATGTTTAGCTTGAGATCAAAGAGGGAATGGGAAAAGGAGGGGAAGCCGAGTTTCTAGTAAGCTATCGGTATATACAGCCTTGTATATGTGTCCTTTGAAGGACTTGCCATTACATTTCTGATCTTTGAACTCTTTTTCGTATTTTATGATGGTGAATTGAATTTCTTTTCAGTTATGTTATTGTGAAACTAATGACTATGCCTTAGATGCCTTGAGAAGATTATACTAACCTGAAAAAAAAAGAGTACAGTATATGGAACTTGGTTATTACAGTCACACTTTTGTTTGTGGGAAAAATGCCGAAGTAGTTTTAAAAGATTAACATCTGAAAGTACACTTTACCAGGTTTTTGAAAGCACAGTTGAGGATTTTGATGTCATACTATAATACTTTAGGCTCAGTGCTGTTACTTTAATATATTTATTTTGTTTGCAGTAAACCTATTTATTTTCTTTTCAAGTTGCTTTATTTTTTGAGAGAGGTACATTTCAAATTTAAAATCTGTTTTGTTGCTGCTTTTACAAATACTTGCAAAGCCACTGCTGACTTGTGTGAAGAATAATAATCAAGATAAATGAGCTACTAATAGCATTTGTAACTAATGCAGATGGCAGCCAAGTGTCCCTAGCTGAGCAGATTAACAAAACCTTCTTGTTGTTTTTGAGATAATGCTAGGTATACCACTCTACTTTCTGACACTTTGAGGAAAAGCATGGCTAATGGTGTGTAGCTGAGGGGCAGTAGTGTCCATTTATCAGTGTATGTAGCCAGAGAGGCTGGCTGTGGAGTTCAAAAGCAAGCTGTATTGATCTCAGCTACAGTACACTCTTATTGTTTCCTACACTTACCCAACCTGATGTTATTCACCGGGACCAGGAATCAATTAGGGCTTATGGTTTCTGCTATGGAAAAATAAAAGATATCTTTTCCAAGATGGTGTGGTTACAAATATTTTGTGTTCTGACAGGAAATGGAGCCAACCAAAATAGGAAGCAATTTCTTTTAATATTTTCATATGGTAATAACAAGCTGCATTAATACATCTTTTTCCTTTGTAGATCTTTAAGACCTTTACTGAGATGGGGAAGAAATGTAATTCCCATTATTTACAGCTTGTGAAATTGATGCAACAGATGGAAGAGCTGCCTTGCTCCAGGGGAGAGATGGTTGAAGTAAGAAGAGTGGAAGCATACTTGCAAGAGTGGTTTGAGTGCTTATAAATATAGATACAGTAGTGTTTTACATTATGATGATTTCTGAGCTTCACAAATTCTTGATCACAAATTGATCATCTTGTCATGTTAGTGATTTTGTCAATAGAGGATGATACCTTTTAATACAAAACTCCCAGTACATTTGTAAGCATATGGTAGAACCCCTGGAGAGGTTCTGATTTGGATCAAATGAGTGATAGAACAGATATGATAACATGAGGGATTGTTTTTTACTCAAGAGTTGTTTGTTTCTTTCTGAGATAGAGGCTGAGTGCTTATTCGCTTACAACCTCTCCTATTTCTTTGTTGTGTGCCCATATCACACATCACAGGAATGGCATTACAGCAAACTGTTCAACCCACTGACAAATCAAGTTTTCCAAGTAGGTTCTGTTGTCACTGTTGCTAAAGAAGCCTCAACGAAGGTAAGTGCAAAGATGCAACAAAAAGCAGAAAAACAGTTCTAAGCTCAGCCACTGACTGTAGCACAAGAAAACTGCTTAGTAAAAGCAGAGAACATTGTGTAAGTGTCTGGGGAATTCAGGTATGCCACCCAGCTGATGCAGGTTTCTGTGGGATCTCCTGGTGTGTCCTTGGCATGCGTTAAGTGGGAAAGGAAGGGGGGGAGGCTCCAAGGAAAAGCACACACTCAGCTCTCTGCATGCTCAAAACTCCCTTGTTTGCAAGGGTTATTCTTTCCTGGGAAAGGAACCTGGCTTCTGAAATCCTGTGGGAACACCCCTGGAATTTCTGCATACATTGAGGATGTGATGGGAACACCTCAGCTTCATATGGTTACCTTCTTCAAAGGTTTCACAGCACAGTCTATCATAGCTATGGCAACAATAATCACCTTAACACAGAAGAAAGCAAGATGTTCAAAGCCACAACCACTGGAAATTGAGCCCGTTATCACCTGTGGCCATTGCAGATGCACATTGGTAGAGGACAGAAGTCAGTACTGATACATGTGGATGAACTGTGGAAAGGGGACAATTGCACCTTCATCTCATCCATCCTGACAAAACTCCTGCCTATTATTGCAATAGTCTGGGGCCTGGCATACCTAGTAGATTGGCACATAGTTGCCAAGGAAAACAAAACCGAAAAACTACTAATTTCCCTACTACTAATTTCCACTTCTACTGCACAGTGTGTCCCAGTGCTGTAGAACAGCCAGATGAGACCATCGCCATGGCAGATCTGATGTGAGGCTCTTCTGACCAGAAGGCTGGAGAGGTGATGCTCTCAGTCCTTATCATCTCAGAATAATGAAAGCAGTAATTCTCTAGAATTGCTAATTTCCTTCCCTTGTTCCCTCGCGATACTCCCAGGTTGCCAGGGCTCTTTTTGTCCCTGCATCAAGCAGAGACCATGCAAACCCATGAATCCTCTGCTGAGCCCTCACTGCATAGGCACCTCAGGCAATGGCAACGACAGGCTTTGCAACCTGCTTGAGGTTGTTTTTTTCCCACTCGGTCTTTATCTTTTAGCTTTCCCACTAGGTAGGCTGAGGTGAATTATCTCCAGGTGAACACACTGAATGCTCTCCAACATGGTTGGATCTTTTCCTAACCCTTTGTCCCAAACCTACTCAGATTAAGTGTAGTTGCCAAATTTATCTCTGTCAAAAAAGAAAAACCTACTGTAAGCTTTCATGACATTGATCTCTGTCTTCTTCATCCTACTATCTGCTCTGCACTGAGATTATTTTGTTTATAGCATTCAAAACCCAGTACCACTGGATATAAAGTAGCTGGCAAGCAGACAGAATATGCCATTTGTTATTTTTTTTATTTCATTAAGTTCAAGTATATTTTTCTACCTGGCCTTATGACAAAGATTGCATACAGTACATGTGAGAAACACTGTAATGCAAAGTTCCTTCAAAACTGCTTCTGGCAAATGGTAGTGTCTCTTTCCAAACATGAGCTTGTCCAATTGCAGATAGGCAGCATCACTAAGTAATTTGGTACCTTAGGTAATCATAGAATCATTTTTCTTTTCTATGATTATCTAAGGTATCAAATTACTTAGTGATGCTGCCTATCTGCAATTCTCTCTTTGAATCAAAAATTTCTCTTTGAATTAAAAATTCAATCAGAAACAATAGATGAGATTATCCTGTAAGTGGGAACATGCATTTATTTTAGAACAGCAGTGTCCCAAAGAGCCATTTCTGGGCATTAATTCTTCTCTGAGAATATAAACCCACCCTTTTTCTTGGTGTCATTGCCATACAGGTTTTAATTGCAGCGATTTTGGTTTCTCTCTTGTTCTCCACCTTGTACTTCTTTTGGAGGTAGTTCCTCAATGTTCCAGAAATGTGGGGGTTAACATGGTTAGGTCAAGAATTTTCACAACAACATCCCCTTAAAATGACAATTGGGAATGGAAAAGCTGATGACAATGGGATTTGGGAATGACAATTGGGAATGGCTTTGCTCTGATGATTTCAGTCCGATGAGATGCCCTTCACAGAACGTATGCTTCTTTGAGTAAACCACAGAAAAGCTGAGCTACAAACTACAGCTTAAAGGAGAGGTCAAAAAAGAGCTTCAATGAAATACCTAAACTGTTCTCTTCTTTCCACAATATATTTTCTATTACTTTGTAATTTCCCACTTATTGCTTTTGGTAACAGAGAGCTACACCCTTGTGAAATTAACTCAAAACCTTTCCTTTGGCATCTTCAGATGTTACTGTGGAGGTTGAAGTTTAATTTGGGTATTTTTCTTGGCTTGCTCTGTTGCTCACCTTCCTCCAGTCCCTTTTCTGCCAAAGCTTATTAAGCTCACAACTGGATTTATTCATATAATCATATCTTCTCTCAGGAAAATAGAATGGGTTTGAGGCTGGTACTCAATTTTGTTCAGAGGATAACGTGAGTTTTTTTAAATTTTTTTAAGAAGACACACAACATCAAAGAGGAAAGAAAGCAAACTTGCAGCCTCTTATTTTTCATTTTTCAAGAAAACAGTGCAGTTCAGATGGTATTTAGGTTTTCCCACACACACACTGAAGGTATCAGTTTTGGTTTTAATTGCTGATTTCTCTGTGGTACCTGTAACATATCAAATTAAGGCTTTGAAGAAAGGAGTCTAATGTCATCTTTTCAACTCATAAACGGAACTGATCAAAAGCTGTTCAGTCTTTTCACTTAAACTGATTTAAGCTTATTTAAAAGACGTGTGCAAACACATTTGGAATTTAGCTATCAGGGCAGATAATTGCACTGAATGGTCAAAAATATGTTGTAATCTCTGTTAGTAGTACAAATTTTACAAGACTGTGTTCGTAGACATGCAGTGGATAAAAAGCAGATCCCATCCTATGATCATGTCCTCTTATTTATTTTGTCTGCATTTTCTAGACCAAAGACTCACTAGGTTTTCCTTTTGCACTTTAGCACATCCTTATCTGAAGAACTATTAGACATGAGCTCTGCTTTGTTACCTTATTGCACCTTGAAAAATGGATATTTGAATTTTCTGGAAAAGGAAAACAAAACAAAACAGAATGAAAGCAAGTCTCACAGCTTTAGGGTGCACAAAACCCCCTCCAAACACTAAGTTATTCTTCCATGTGACTATTTTGTGAGAGTTGGGGTTGTATTTTTCTTCTCCTACCTATATATTAAAATAACAGAATAAGAAAGAAGAAAGTCTGACTTAGAAAGGGCTGAATGTTGTGATCACAGTGCAGAGTAGCATGACTCTGGAGGGCAGAGCAGAGGATCTAAAGATTTTGCTTCTGTGTGGTTGTCTTGGCAGCTCATGGTTGAGTCCTGCCTCTGCCCAGCCTCTGCACAGGGAAGGTAGCTGCTAGTGTAGGAGGCTAGATCCCATATAGCAGAGGGAAGAAGAGGAGCAGGTGACTAAGACTGGAGCTAAATTTAGTCTAAATTTTAGCTTTGATCCATGCATTCACTCAGTATACTTCACTCTCTGCAACAAAAAGCAGAGCTGAATCCCGGACCGTAGCAATCATGGTAGCAGCCTGTGCACTGAACTACCCTTCCCACCGACACAGAAAGCGCATGCTTTTCTTCCTCTCCCTCTCCCCACCTCGCTTTCAGCTTACAATAAGAATGAGAATGCAGTCCTTTCTTTTCATTTAAGGTTAGGGTGACTGTTAGTGAGGCTGCAAAGATAGAGAACCCCATTAAAACATGTTTTTATTCTTTCTTAGAGTGCATAGAAAATTTTTGCTCTGCCTCTACCATGTTAAAACTGTGAGGCCAGATTCTTAGCAGGGGCAAAATGATATAACTCTGGGGAAATCAATTTAATTATGAGGATTTAAACAACAGAGAATTTCACTCCTCTATCGCTTTCATCTTACTCACCTGTATCCCTTTTTTTCAGATCTATTTGCTAAGAATCACAGCTTAGAGAAAATGTGAAGTGGTAGAAAGCACTACCACATAGAAAAATAGAAGAAGAAAAAGCAGAAAAGGAAAGAATTGCTCCAGCAACAATTTCTCAGTGTTACAGTTTGCCAGCTTAATGATACATAATTTTAGCTTCTTTAAAAACAAATCATGGTAATGGAGCCTCAGTTTGTATTTCTTTACTTTTTTTTTTTTTTTTTAATAGAATGTTTAAATATTTATTGCAAATAGGGGCTCTTATATTTATATATCACGTTCTGCAGCAGCCCTTCACTAACAAATAGTTTCTTACATGGTATTTGTTGCTGTATAGTTGCTACTGCCACCATTCACTAACTGAGAAGCATCATAAACATTAGACTTTAACATCATTACATTTTCTGCCTCTTGGATGGGATTTATGTTCTGTTTCCAGATTCTATTATTGGATGAGTCTCTCTGGCTTGAAGGAAAAAAAAAAGAAAACAAAAAAAAGCAAAAAGGGAGAAGGAAAAAAAGTGTAACCAATGTTTTTTGTAAACCTTTCTTTTAGCTTTACACAAGGTCTATTTTTTCCCTTTCTTTTGTAGACTCCATATTTTTTTAATGATTGCTCTGCTGCTTGTAGAAAGTTGAGAGGATAAGAGAAGGAAAGAGAAAGCACTCAGAATAATTCAA
This sequence comes from Oxyruncus cristatus, assembly GCA_013399855.1. Taxonomy (NCBI): domain Eukaryota; kingdom Metazoa; phylum Chordata; class Aves; order Passeriformes; family Cotingidae; genus Oxyruncus; species Oxyruncus cristatus. The sequence goes on from VXAY01003450.1 coordinate 406,289, forward strand.
TTTTCTCCTTTGTGGAGAGAAAAATCTGTCTCTGGGCTACATCTAAAAATGATAAAAAATAATGTTTTCCCTTTGTAACTTCTAATACATTTTACTTAAAGAAAAAGTCCTTTTTAATCTTTGCTTCTTTTTTGGAAAACAAAGTCATATGCTTTACAAAATCTCAGAAGCAGGTGATGCACATACTTGAATTTGTCAGGAAACAAGAGAATTTTACAATGGAACAGAGACTGAAGACTTGGGTGGAGAGAAACCTAATGAGGTTCAACAAGGGCAAACGTAGGGTACTGCACCTGGGTAGGAATAACCCCAAGTACTAGGACAGGTTTGGGGCTGACCTACTAGAGAGCAGCTCTGCAGAGAAGGACCTGGGAGTGTTGGTGGATGACAAGTTGACCATGAGCCAGCAGTGAGCCCTTGTGGTGAGGAGGGTCAGTGGTATGCTGGGGTGTATTGGAAAGAGTGTGGACAGCAGGTCGAGGTAATTGTGAGAGACTGAAATGTAAAAGATTAATGACTCAAACTATCAGCCATTTGCAAAAGCAACAGGGTGCTTTGTTGAGGGCAGGTTTGCACCTCCCAGCCAAAGGGAAGGAGGAGAATTTTTGGGTGTGCTTTGTGTTTTGTGAAACCTCTGATCTGCATAAGACAGAGGGGTGAACACCCACTACTGGAGGATGACTGTGACAAACTGACATTTGTTTAACAACAAGCTGGGTTCTGAACCAGATAAGGGAAAAGGTAAGAAAAGATAAGAAGTAGATCCTGTGAGCTGGGATAATGCTTTTTATCATGCCAATGTCCTCCCTTACACAACTGGCTCAGGTGTAAAACTCCCCCCCACGGGGGTGAGCTATTGTGACTTTCACAAGTGGGCCTGAAGGTATTAATCCGTTCTGATGGGGAATAACTGGCTCAACTACTCTGGTGTGAGAAATAGAGGTCTCATCTTAGAAGGGGTCAGAAACCATCAAAGAGCCCTTCATTTCTGAGGCCTTCCACCAGAGGGCTGTGCATGATCTACAGTGTTACATCAGACTATAAACACTGGTCATTCAGTGTTGTTTCATACAAATCTGCCCCGAGGGATTTATTTTAACAAGAACTTTGATTACCCTGCCTCTGGGGCGGGTCACAGTAGTACGTCATCCTTCCCCTCTACTGGGTCCTAGTGAGGCCACATTTGAAGTACTGTGTCCAGTTCTGGGCTCATCAGTACAGGCAAGAAAAGGAACTACTGGACACGGTCTATCAGAGAGCCGCAAAGATGGTGAGGGGTCTGGAGTGTGTGTCTTATGAGGAGAGACTGAGAGAGCCGGGCCTGTTTAGTCTACAGAAGAGAAGAATGAGAGGAGATCTCATCAATACATATAAATATCTCAAAGGAGAGTACCAAGAGGATGGTGTCAGAATCTTTTCAGTGGTGCTCAGTGACAGAACTAGGAGTAATTGTCATAAAAAAACTCACAGGAAGTTCCACTTCAACATGAGGAAGAACTTCTTTACCTTGAAAGCGGTGGAGCATTGGAACAGGCTGCCCAGGCTGGTTGTGGAGTCTCCCTCTCTGAAGACATTCAAAACCCACCTGGATGAGCTCCTATGTAACCTGCTCTAGATGACCTTGTCTTGGAAGGGGGTTGGACCAGATGGTCTCCAGAGGTTCCTTTCATGCCTAACAATTATGGGATTCTGTGAACTTACAAGAAAAACAAGCCTCTGACAAAGCAACGTCATGGGGTAAGTATAATAAGCCTTCTTTTCTGTCACACAAGGGAAGCGGGGGAGAATGGAAGGGCAGAATATAATGTGGCTTTCTCACAAAATAATTAGATTATTTAGTAATCATATTTGCTTAGTGACAATTGCATTGGTAAATTATTGAGAAATATCAATATTTGTAATGTTTTTCTCTGTCTGTTTGTTCTGTCAAGGGCAACATTTTACGCAGAGGAGCTGGGGTTTGTGTCTCCTAGTATCTTCAGTTACGAATTTTTGATGGCAGTTTGGTGGTGAGAAAACAGTACAACATTAGCTGGCAACGTGTGCTTGCAGCCCAGAAAGCCAATGACATCCTGGGTTGCACCAAAAGCAGTGTGACCAGCAGCGTGAGGGAAGTGATTCTTCCTTCTGCTCTGCTCTTGCAAAACTGCTCCCAGAGTGCTGCATCCAGCTGTGGGGTCCTCAACACAGGACATAGACCTGTTGGAGCAAGTCCAGAGGAGGGCCACAGAGAGGATCAGAGGTCAGGAGCACCTCTCCTAGGAAGACAGGCTGCGAGTTGGGTTTACTCAGCCAGCAGAAGAGAAGGCTCCAGGAGAACCTCATTTTGGTCTTCTAGTACTGAAAGGGCTAGCTACAAGAAAGATGGAGAGGGGCTTTTTACAAGGGCATGTAATGATAGAAAAGGGGGGAATGGCTTCAAAATGAAAGAAGGTAGGCTTAGATTAGATATTAGAAAGAAATATCTCACTGTGAGAGTGATGAGACATTGAAACAGGTTGCCCAGAGAAGCTGCGGATGCTCCATCCCTGGAAGTGTTCAAGACCAGATTTCATGGGACTTAGAACAAAATGGTCCAGTGGGAGATGTCCCCACCCATGACAGGGGGATTGGAACTAGGTGATCTTTGAAGTCCCTTCCAAACCAAGCCATTCTGTGATTCAATGATTTTAAAGCCTGGTGCTGCTGGTGGTTGCAGAGCTCCTTTGTTGTCTATGACTCATGAGAAGTAGAAGTCCACCACTGCCAATGTAAAAGTCTATGTAGAGGAAGTGATTGCTGCAGTCATTGAAAAGCTCCAGGCAATGTTTCCTCCAGCACAGGTGCTTCATCCAAAGTGAAATTTGACATCTTGAGGGTCAGAGCAAACTAGGAAACTTTTACAAATTTAGTATGTCTTTATCTCTCACAATTATAGGGCAAAGGATAAATGTTCATATTTTTATTAATACATAAGCACAGAATGTGAGAACAAGTTTCAAGCTTCTCCCCTGCATTGCCCAGATGTAGGAGATACAGGAAGATGTGACACAACAAAGTATAGGATTGTTTGTACTCCGCCTATTCTGTTTTTCACATCCTTTGGGCTAAGTTACGTGGAGAACTGGCTCAGTGCAATGACCTGAAAAAAATGGAAGCTAGAAGTTTATTCCAGCACCTATTTTTGTGCAAATCTGGCTTTTGCAACAGAAAGTGTAACCGTCATGTGTCTATAAGCCTTTGCACTTGTGTTCATTGAACTAGTGACAGCTCACCCTGTGGAACACTGGTGACTGAGAAGAGAAACAGGTGCACACCAAGGAGATCTTTATTAAATTACTACATAAAAAGAGGTTTAAGCTTGATGAAGCACATTGGCTCACAGCTTTGAGGTCAAATTTTCCACTATAGTTGATTCCTTATTCTGATACTCTAATGTCTGAAACTCATTCCTTTCTTGCTTTTTGCTGGAAGTGGGAGAAAAGAAATATCAACATTTTATAAAAAATGTAGATTTTACATTTCAGAACTTGCTTGATGGAACTCAACATTATTCTTATTATTACCATTGCAAGTCACTCAGTGTCTGAACCATAATTTGGCAGCTGGGCTGTGGTTGTACTGGATGTGATCATCTCTCTGTGTTAGACCTGTCTGCTCAGGTTTAACACACTTTTGGCTTAGAGAGTATCCCAGTCTGAGTACTCACAGGCATTAGTGGGATTTGACCTGGGTGTAAAACTGAGTCTGTGCCAGACTTTTGGTACACTTATCCACTGCTGACTGTTACAGGGAAAACCCTGCCCAACTCATGTAGTTTAAATCAAATCAGGTTTAAAGCAGTTTATTCATTTATTGACAGCACATGATTACATGGAGAACAGGTAAATCACAATATTAGTCACTTCTAAAATGTTAATAAGCACTTACAATTTCTAAACACTCTTCTTTTACTAATCCATAAAAGTTTTATTACCACATACGCACACTCCATCCCTACCTCTACACACCCTGTTACAGCACACTTTCTGGTGAAAAAACCCTGGGAAGGTCCCCTCTACATTCCCTGGTGTGGGGCTCCCCATGTCCACCCCTGTGACTGAGGTGCAGGCTGGTCCCAGCACCTGTCCCACGTGAGTGGACTCTGTCCGAAGCAGTGGTGGTGATGCTGGTGGGGCAGCTGCAGGCAGGGCCCAGCCTGGGTGCCTGTGGCTCTGCCTTCACTCCCCAAGGTCTCTCCATTCCTTATCACAGTTCTTAAATTTATTTTTAAGCTGACTCCCCATTTTCTTTTTTAAAAAAAAAATAAATAAAAAATCTCCTGGTAATTCCATGGTTACTATTTAATCATGCAGATGATCGTGTTGTGCAAACTTCATGGTTGGTAATTCTTTCTTAGCAGAATTTAGGGGCACCTGAACTTTGCCACACCATCGTTTCCATACCTATGAAGTATGCTTAGCCAGCTGAAGAGGCTCCTGGCAATGATGTCATGGTTCTGATAAAGTGCTCATCGACATTATAGCAGCCCACATTTTGAAGAGCTGTTCAGATCTAGTTCTGCTTCATGACTCTTGCTGAGGAATGAAAACTCCCTGTTTCCTAACAGCTGTATTTTAGAGAAAGAGAATAATGATTATGGACACCTAAAATGACTAACAATTTACTGCTGAAGAGAATGAAGCAAGTCTCATGTTCATGCTAATCAAGGGTACAATTCAGGTGTACTTTAATAGTAATACTCAAGGACTGATGCATTTAACTTCCATTAGTTTTAATAGGAGTTATTTGTATGAATCCATGTGTATCAGCGAGTAAAGTATATCTTACAGATAGGAAATTCAAGGCATTGTATTTAGAGCAAAGAACAGTTTAGTGAGCAATGGCTTACTTATTACAGGATGGCAATTCTCGATGGGAGGTTCTGTTCCAGATGCAGATTGCCCACTTCTCAAAATATCTACTGTTTGCTGCTGACTGAAAAGATCATCCAAAGACTTCTAGGCAGTCTGGTTTATGTGAGTCAGGTTTCTCAGTCAGTAAATAATGTTTTTGGTACTTAACTGCTACTGACAAATCTACCTGGTGTCTGAAACACAGGAAGAATTCCTGCAGCAGCGCACAATTTTGTAGTGTTGGGTTGCTACATGAAGGACATTAGAATGTATTCCATGAATTAGAAATAACCTAAAAAATTTTAAGAGTTCATGAAACATTTCGTGGGGCTAGGATAGCATCCTATTCTTCTCAAAAAGACCATGCTATCCTTTTATTAATTTTGATTTACCGAAAGCAGTAAAGGCTCATTTAAAATTCTGATTTCCACAGCAGATGTAAAAAAAAAAAAATATTTCTTACACGTGGAGAAAATATAAAACAGGTTTTAGAATGGAAAATTACAGGTGTACTGCAGACCTAAGATGCCTCTCTTGTTTGCCGCTCAAGCTGTTTGATGGAATTAACAAAGGTGTCAAATGGGGGAAACTGAGCTCCAAGTTTATTGTCTGAATTGATGGGGATTACGCACTGCTTCTTGTTTAATTAAGTATTCTCCCTTTACCTAAAGCTAATAATATTCCTCTAAAAGCTCTACTGTCATGGAGTAGAGAAAAAATCCCCCAGGAGAGCAATTCAGAGAGGTTAAATTTGGCTCTGGCTCTGAACTGCCATTTTGAGAGCATCTCTCTCTTCTCTGCTGACTGCAGATGGAGCCCATGGAAAGCTAGTGGCCTCCCTAGGCAAAAGTTAGTTTATAGAAATACCCACCTCCGTGTCTTACTGACTCCCTAAAGGCCTGCACAACACCATGCAAGGGAACTGTTCTTTTTTACTGTTATTGCCTAAGGGCCTCAGATTTTCTATTAAGATTCAGAATTTGCCATGCGGATTCATGTTGGTTTTGCCATCGAAAATACTTCAATATGTTTTTCCTGGTAAATCCGGTTTGCTGTAAGATAGAAAGTGCTTCTCATGAAAAGTAGAGCTCGTTTACTCTGACAGATACATGATTTTTGTTTACATTAGTGTTTTGGGTAGATATTAATAGATTGTTTCTCTACAGTTTTAGTGATTTAGTTCAGGTTTATTAGGGAACAATCTTGGGTTTCGGCATACGAGAATGTGATGCAAATCGTAAGTAACACTGTTGTCTATGTGACTTTCAGTAAAGGACCCTTGGGAACTATGTACTAAACAAATATATTAATATGACAGGACCTGTTTCATTGGGTCTGTGATCTGAAAGACAAGGTGAAATAGGAAATTCAGCAAGCAGGTAGGATGAAATAAATTATTTGGAGAGAGCCCCAGATGATATAATAGCTCAAATCCACAAAAATCAATAACAACCCATGAGGCCTTCGAGAGACCAAATTCTAACTGAAAACTTCATCAATTCTGTTTCTTTATTTGAGAGCTTTTATTCTGAGTACACTTTTAACCATGTCACTGAAAACATCCCTGTAACATAGCAAGGAGTAATCTTCTCATTTTGATGGTCTCTGCCCATTTATCTTTATTAATTTTACTGGATGAGCCTGCCCTTTTTGATACTATTGATCATGATCATAAAACTTGTAAATTATGATTGAGGCAATGTTTTTGTCTTTCTAATATTTACATTTAAAAACACAGACATATTACAGTTACAGTCCATAAAGACTTTTTTTAGCTTTGTACTTTATCCTACGTATGAGACATACTTCTGAGGTGGAACAGAAGCCTCTTCTTTCCATATTACAGTTTTTATTAGTGCCCTTGCCGGAACAGTCTTTATTAATACCCTTCACTGTGTTCTTATAAGTAGCTTATGTATTTCCAGATTCAAAATTGCATTGCTGTTTGAACAGATCTTTAGTCAAGAAGGAAGACATCTCAGGACTGTAAGTCTTTAGGAAGTGTTTGTGCGTTTAATATGCTTCAGGTGATTAATATCAATGGCTCTGGTGCTGTGGAGAATGTGTGGAGGTGGCTCACAGAATCTGTGCTGGAAGGAGATGGGGACGTGACTGGCAGGTTCTTTCACTCACTGTGCCAATCTTCCAGTCAGTCTGAAAGGAGAGAAGAATGTCCTTCTCTTTAGTTCCTCAGCATTGCTTTTCTTGCTTGTAATGAAAGCTATCTAAAAATAATGACTGTGTGTGATCATAGTTTCCTAAATACTGTATTTAGACTCCTGAAAAATGTTATCAATTCTTTCTGGATCCTCATTTCTTTTTGAAGGTATCTGTTGTTACAGCCCTTTACTATGTATTTAGGGTAACTAAATCCAGAGCCTGAATTTGTATACATTGCCTCCATTACTTTCACAATGTGCAAATGAAGTGGGAGCTCTTGTGTTTGTGTATTGTCCATTTAGTAAGTAGGTCATGCCAGTGGCATGTAATTGTGCTTATCAACTCTGCTACAGTGCAACGGCCTCCTGCTGTTGTGCTAACAGTAAAGCAAAGAGAAGGGAGTTTATTTGTAAAGAAAGAGACAGACACTGATCCCACGATGACACTGTTCTATTACACTGTCAAGATGTCTGTGTCTTCATCACGTGCTGTGCATGGACAGGTGTGGACAACCAGGCGTCCAGCATGCCCCTGCTCGGAGCTAACTGGATGCGAGCCAGCTGTGGCCTGCAAGCTCTAGCTGGTAGCACATTGCTCAGAGATGTGACCTGGTAAATAATCTCTGCTGAGGTTACTCTGTCGTATCAAATGATGTCCTGCACCACATTAGTACACCTCTGTGGATTCTGGGCTGAGCCTGGGCTTTCTCCAGCCAGCTACAAGCATGAGCAGCTCAGGCACATGTCTTGACCTGTCTCTGTAGACACACCTTAAATAGCTGAATGACCTCTGAAAAACTGAGGTGCAAATGTTTGACAGTTTGTTTCCTCTGTCACTGTGCACAGTATTCTGTTCAGCTCAGATAGCAGGGAAATTTACTAATTTGCCTGAAAATAATCAGTCAGAGAGAGCTGCTTGCATCCCTGTGGATTTTTTTTATAATGCAACAGCATTCAGGAATCACAGGCATGGTTTAGCACTCCACTATATTAAAAACTACCATGCAGCAGAAGTTCTTTGGCAAAGAGAAATCTGACTTAAATTTGGTGTTGTCATGATTTTGAGTGACTAAAGCCCTGTTCTGAACAGCTGGTCCAGATGTGACTTGAATTCTATCTACAACCTGCCCATTTTTGAAAACAAAAGTATTTGAGTACTTCAGAGTTTTTCACGTATCAAAAAGCTATTTTGCTGCATTTTGGAGTATGAGCTAATTAAGCTCAGTTTTAGTTCAATATAATTTTGATAGAAACAGACAAATTACATATTTAAAAAGATTTCATTTAGTAAAACCCAATTATTGTGGGTGAAAAGAATATGGGGCAATGATTCATTGCATTTACTGCTAGACAAGAATCTCATCATACTGTTTAATGTACAAATCACTGCTTGATGCCTAGTTAAGACATGAAAAAGTCATTGCACTGCTTAAAGCACATCAGAAGAAAAAACACAGTATAGCTCAGAAACTCTACAAGAGTGGAGAACCTCTTTTTTTATTGAAGAAGAAACAATTTACATATTTTCATCACATCGAAACTGCAGAGCACGTAAAAATCAAATGTTGTAAATTCTAAATTGGAAAGAGATACAGTTCAGGCTGATTATTGCCTGCAGGAAATCTTCCGGCCTGTTTTCTGACATTCTAAATATAAAGTACACCATATGAGATATGTTTGATTCATTCTGAAGCCTGTGATGAATGTTTGCTGGGAACCACTGACCATTGCATCATCTCAAGTTGAATCAAATTGGATTTGAGAATCCCAGAGAATTCCCAGAGAAAGCAGAGACAGACCTCTGGAGTTCAGTATTTAATATAAGTTCATTGTACACCTTTCATCTTGCCTGAACAGACAAAGCAAATTTGTCTTCACAGTTTGGTGAGAAATGACCAGTTAATTGTACAGTGATCTTGTAACTGTGGAAATATAATTATTGGTAAACAAGGACAGTGAGTTGACAAAAAAGTTGCCAACCCTGTTTTTTTCCATTCCCTTTTTTTCATTCATCAAGCCGCCTTCTTTTTTTTTTTTTAATGCAAAAAATGGACACCCCCCCCAAGCCTTCATTTATTCTAAAGGCAGGAGCATTCTATATCTTGAAAATGGTCTTATGAGATCTCCCTCTTTCTCTTTTTGCAGCAGCAATTTTAGATAGAAGTCAAAGGTCTGCTATCGAATGCCAGAATACAACAGATGAAAGGACAGATACAAAAGTCCATAAACATACCAAATTTATAAACTGTTTAGCCAGAAAACACACACACAGGTGTGTTGAAGATTACATAATATAAAGATAATTGACTGGAATCACAAATTCAATGAAATTTTCCTAAGCATGGAAACTTAAAGAACCTGTACTGTGATACTTTAATCACTGTTTGTGTGAAAGTTAAGGAACAATAATAGACAAAGCCACATCTAAATGTATGGCACTTTTGCTTATGTGTGACCTGGCATTCATACTAATATAAAAGGTTCCAATTTATTAGCACTTTCTCATATATTTCTTGTTGTTTCGAGAAACTTCTGGGTTTGTTACTGGCTACTGCTCATATTTTATTTTTGTGAGCCTCTCTTTCTTCCTTCCAGAATAACTAAAACATGGGAATTTCAATTTAAAAGGTCAAGTCAGTATTTGTTGCCTTTTAACTACAGCTTTCTATTGTAAATTGTTGCTGAGAAATTAATTGGAAAAAGCCAAGAGGGTACTCTTCATGACATTATTCCAGGGCGTAGTTTTCAAGCTGTTTACTACAGAGGCAGAAACACATTACAAGTTCTGTCCACATGTAAGATAGCATGCACTGGGGCATAATGATAAGCAGATGGCATTATTTGCAGTGGAAGTAATAGCAACCAGAAGCATTTCTGCCTACATTATTTTGCAAATGTTTTTATATTATGTTGTGTTAAAGCGTGGAACTTTATGTGTTTTCCCTATGTAGGGCATAGGTATTGATAGCAATTGACGAGAGAGCTAGTGGTGATAGTAAACAGAGGGTAGTTATTTGGAAGTAGGTATTTAAAAAAAAGTGGTATTTAAAAGTAACATGACCACAGCAGTCACTTACAAAAGACAGAACAAATACTAGTGAAATGTTCCAGGAAATGGAGGAAAGATGAAAATGGATGTTGTTTTTGTCATTAAAGATGTTGTTTCTGAAAGTCTTTATATGAATATGCCATTCAGAAAATCTGAAGCTTCTAACTTTTATTACCGATAATACTGCCTAATTTACCACCACCATCTGCCTGGCAATTATTGCTGGAAGTAGCGCATCCAAGGCAGATTATTTCAGAGAATGACACGGCTGTATTGTGAGATGGAATATGTTAGGGAGATTCCCAGGCTAGGAGAGACCTAAGTTACAAATTTTACATACACATATGCACACACAAATATATTCAGGTGTGTGAATAGAGGCATAATACATCTCTATACATCTATGTGTGCACCTATACATAACAGTGTAGAATTGAGTCTTACACCATAACATTATGATAGTGTTGCCAGGTTAGTCCAATGTTCCTCTCTTGAGACTTAAATAAAGCTGTGTTTGAAAAGCAAATAAAGCAATCAGTTTGGGATATTATTAAAATTATTTCCTTTGCAAAGGTGTTTTGTATGAACTTGGAGTTATATTCCCTCTAGGTATATGGCCTCATTGCCGTCTGCACTTAGAGCTAGACAGTAACATTTTTAGTGTGACTGATACATCAAAAGAGATGGTGCAGAAGGGACTTGCATCTGTGGCAAGTCCCAAAGGGATTCAGCCTCCAAAGGTGCAAAGAGAGAATGGTACCTGCTGGAAGATTGCAGTATGTCCTCCCTCTAGCGCTGGCTCAAAACAGCTGGTGTGGCAAAAGGAAGGGCGATGAACAGACACCAGACTGATCCCTGCTGGGCTGTAGAGCACAGCTAGCTGCTTTTCTTCTTTTTTCTGCAGTGAAGAATAGGATGTTGTGTCACCATGGACTACAATGGGAGGAGAATCTGAGATGCTGTTAATTCACTTCAAGTGCCAGCTGGGAAGAAGGACAGAGCTGAGATGCTGCTGTGCATGGTATGTCCTGCTGTACTCCACAGAGGATACAATCAGAGGAGAACCATCATTCTCTTGGGAACTGAGGCATTTGGAGTGAAAGGAAGTCTGCCCATTCAGTCAAAGCAAAAATGAAGTTATTTTCGAATCAGCTGTGGGAAATGTACTACCTTTGTAAACTCTCCTGGTAAAAAAATTCCATAGTAAAAATAACAATAACAACAATAAAAAGGTAATAATACATACACAATTAATTTATGGTCTCATGTTTTGGACATTGTTCCAGTGATTCTACCACTCAAATGCAATAACCTGATAAGAAGGATCAAAGTATTTTGATACTCTTATTTTTTGTATCATGGTGAGGGCAAGAGATACGAGAACTGTCACTCAATTACTGCAGTGTAAGGTGCAGTCCTTGAACTAAAGGGTTTACAGATAAGCAGGTACAACCGTCAAGACAGGAGAAGGAAAGCACTTTCCTTTTGTGCATGCGAAACAGACCCTCTGCCACAAATCAGTGGTTTCCTGATGTCTGCGGGGCTTAGATTGCTACACAGAAGTACATGCTCAATTATGCAGGAAGCTCTCTAGCACTGAAAGCTATAAGAACTGTACCACAAATATGATTATCTTTGTTCCCACGAGTCGCTCAAGGATGTAAAAGGCCAAATTAGACCAGAGGTCTAAAAGGCCAAAGGTCTACCAGATGATTTAGCCATAAGACCAACTACTTCTAAAACTGATTTCCTCTCTGGGATTCAGCTAACACCATTGTGACTGTAAAATGTCCTGCAGAAATACGGTACCTCTACGTTAGTTCTGTTGAGTACTCCTACTTGGTTAGCCGTGTCAGCATGGACATCATCAAAGACAGTATTTCTAGCTGACCCTCTCTGCTGTTCAAAGCTACGTTTGTAGCTGAGCTAGCTAGCGTGGCACACCTCTGCTGCTATGACTTCAGCACAGAGACCCTAGGACCTCAGAGCCACATGACAGATAGAAAAGTGATGCTATGGAGAAATACCAACAAAGGTCCCAAGGAAAGTCGTTTGCACCTCCTAAGATTACTTGAAGTATTGTCTATGTCTATTTGAACTAAACTGTTGCAATCATGAAAAAAAAAGGCTGTAACAGAAGGAAGAGAATTATTCTTTTGTATCCAGAACTAAAAAAAGAAATCAATGTGGTGGTGGGGGGAAAAGCCAGTTGTAATGTGTAAAAGCTGTAACAATTAGTTCTCTAATATATGACCCTTTTCAAAAAGCTACTTTAAACTTTTTTTTTTTTTTAATAGTTGGACTGATTAATTGTACAGAAGCAATCATGTAAAACTAAAAGACTGTATTAGAAAAAAGGTTCCTTTTCAAGTCCAACGTCTTATAAATATGAGGTACTCTGTTTTCATAAAGGATCCTGTGCATCCCAGCATTGTATACAAGCCTAAACATTGCTGTTATATTGAGCTTGAAATCAATGAAAGCACTGCACTGTAAACAAAGGAACAATTTGACCCAGTGAGCACAATTAAGTTTGTTTCAGTCTAGGATGTGAACTGAAGTCTGTGTGAAAATCTTCTCACAAAGCTTCAAACTGCAGTACATCTCTTTCTCTCACCCAGCTTACATGGTTCTGCATGGCAAAGTATTAGCTAAAAAAACCCCAGTAATGTTTTTTAATACCTGTTATGCTTCCATGCAATAATAAATGCTATTTTTAACAAATTGATATCTAGCTACTGATCTACAGTATGTGATAATGAATAAAATTTAAATAAAAAGTATTAACTCTGTTATATCTTTGCATGTGAATATGTAAGAAATCTACTGCATTGAAGATGGAGCTTTTGTCATACAATTCAGAATATGTATCAACAACGACTTTGAATGTAACTGCACACACATATGGTGCATATGAAAAGAAGAACTGAGAAAGATCAATACACATAGTCCCAAACACCACCCTCATTTGATTCCTACAGTCTTCCCTTCCTTGACTTGTAATAGTGATACACAGAAAATCCTGGGTTACCTATGGGGTTTTTTTTTCAGCAATGCTCATGACTTTCAGAGATTCAAGGTGGTATCCATATGTTCTTGAAATTTTGCCTGCAGTGTTTTTTTGCAGTCATAAGTGGAAAATGAATTGCAATGGATTTTATAGGAGCATGTGGGTTAAAACTGGCTGAAAGACTATAAACAAAAGATTATGATAGTGACTAGGGGAAAAATATCTAGTAAGGTAATGAAGAGTGCAGTTTCAGGATTGTTCCTATTTAACATCTTCATTAGCAATCTGGAAGAAAGAATAAACAGCATGTTAATGAAATGCACAAACGATACTAAATTAGGAAGAGTCACAAATACTAGTGAGGACAGAAGCATAACGCAAAGGCCCTAGGGAGAAATGCGGACAGAAAATAACAAAACAAGCCACCACTCACAAAAAGGCATACTAATACATTAAATGTAGAGCAGTGTGAATCAATGAGGGAAAATCCACAGAATTAATAACATCGGAAAAGAGTCTGTGAGCAACACATTAGATATGTGATGTAATGTGATATGCTGGCTATAAAAGCCAATATATTCTGTGCAGAGGCATAAAGTCATGGATCAAAGAGGCCATAGCTCCTCTAAATGGCTCTCTGCTTATGAAAAACAGAATGTTCTTTTATGAGAACAGAAGAGTATTGATACTGAAGGAGACTCCCAAGTCAGCATAGCAGCTATGGTCAGTTGTAGTGGTAGGTGTTTTGGTTAAAAATATTCTGCAAGAAAGAACAGGGAAGAAGTGATATATAGATATATAGAAAGCCTCTGATGATGATGAATTGGAAGACTGGTTAATGGCAGGAAAAGTAACAGACTGCACTCTGAAAGGGTTTTTTTTAACTTTTATTCCCATCAACCACATTTTCTTCTTGACAAATTGGCATTGCAAAAGGAAAGTAGTGTAAACTTTCCTATTGGTAAAATATTTTTACTCCCCACCCATAATGAAAGGAATATATTGTGAAAAACTTCGGATCAGTAAGGTTCCTCATGCCATCTAAAGCTCACACCTTGAATCAGGTGAAAGTTGCTTGGCTTTTTTTTTTTTTTTTTTTTNATTTTGTTGTGTTTTTTTTTTTTTTTTTTTTTTTTTTAATGAGAGGCAAGTAATCATAAGAAAACGGAGAGAAAGAGAGGTTAAAGTGTATGTATACTCATTTTTCTGTTGTTGCTGGTTTGTTTTTTTTAACAAGGTCTAAATCTGTATGTTGCATGAGTAGACATTTTCTTTTGAACAAGTAAACCATCTCTTTTTTGGCAAGATAGAGGTATGCAAAGAAAGGAAGAAAATACAAAAAAACAACAGTAAAACTAGTTGTACCATTGAGCTAATCTATGCTACATATGTATTTTTGACTCTATTTTAGTTCTATCCGCCTTTTCTACAGCTCACCCAGAATATAGTAAAATTGTAACTGGGTAAACTCTGTGAAATCATACAGTAAACAATACAATGACAATAAAAGTGAAACTGAATAAAGCTCCTTGATCCTGGGAGTGATGCTGTTTCTACAAAAGCAGAGATTGAATGGATTAAGATTCTTCAGTTTGTGAAAAAATGGGAAGGCATGGTTAACATTTATTTTTATGCGTGTTCATATAAATACACTCATTAATATGATCAGTATGGAAGAGTGAATAATCACTCCTCATTCTTTTTCTTCTCACAATAAAAGAATGCAAGAATAGAAAATAAAAAGTTCAGTCAGCTGGTATAGAACAGAAAGAAGTGCTATTCCACAATATGTGTAATTAAATCTTGAACTCATGAGCACAAAAAGAGGTCAGAGAGATCATGAAAGATGAAGATATAGAGGGGCACTGAGAAGAAAGTTGCACATAAAAACTGTTGCTCTGAAAGTCCCTAAACTTCAATTTACCAGGGCTATATATTAAAAATATGTGCATCACTGTGCATACTCATTCTCTAATGCTATTCCATGTGTGTTTCTGCCTATACACCAAATACTCTATAGGCCTTGTACTATTAAGTTGACCAATGAAGCCTTCTTTATACTAAAAGTGGGAATAATAATCGCAATCACAATGAAACACCCCATCTGAGAAGGCACTTTTAAAAAAAAAAAGGGTTATAGGGGGAAATTTTGAAAACATGCATGTGAACACACACTGCAAGAATTGGGAAAACAGCAGAACCAGGAATTATAAATTCTTTTTGGGGGAAGAGTGATATTAATTTGGTGCCATCTTACCAACTGCTGTTTTGCCATCAGGACCTTCATTTTGGTGCAAACACTAAGGCCTCTGAACAGCTAAGAAACAGCTCTGGAAAATAACCTAAATGCCAAAGTATTTAAAAATTTAGTCTTCAGGGACTTCACTCCACAGCAGAAATGTATAGAGCCCATAATATTATGTTAATATTTAAATTTAGTCTTCAGGGACTTCACAGCAGAAATGTATAGAGCTGTAATATTGTATAGAGCTGTTAATAAAACTTTTATTATCAATGAAATGCATTTGTGAGTTTTAAGATTATTGTATAGTGATACATTTGTTCAGTACACACCGGGTCTAATCCAGGGCAAAATTAAGCTTGTTTGAAAAGGAAATGTGAAACTGGGTTTGTACCAAACCTTAAGTGGTGGAAAGGACCTTGCTTGGAAAACATAAAATTCAACAGATGTTCTTGGATCTGCATGATTGCTCCTATAACTTATTGAGGGCTTATGCATCTGTCTAGCTTCATTGTGGTAGATGGAAGAGAATGTGTATCTCATGCTGCATTGGTGGAAAAGCAAGACATTATATTTATGGAATGTTAGACTCACTTGTCCAGGTCTTTTTCTCCCATGTCAAGGTTTAGCCCTGTGCTTTCTGCACGGTTTTTATCAACCCATAAATTTTGCTGATAAGCATGAAGAGTTTGCACAGACAAAACAGATCTCCTTGAAACGGGGATTAATATTAAGATTTATTGCTACACACAACAAGAACTAAGGGAAATACTTATATATACAACAACTCTAACTAGTTTTCCTATAATAACAAACTTACATATGTACAAATGTACCACCCCTCCTTCTCTTCCTCAAAAACAGTCCAGAGGAAAAAAGGAGAAGGGAGGAAAAAAAGTCTTTAAGGTAACAGTTCCACATCACCGTAGCTCAAAAATCTCTCTCTCCATTAGAATGCAGGGGAGTGGGGTTTGCATCTCACCTCTATCGTTTTGTCCACAGCTGCTGAGAGTTTACCATGTCATCACTACAGGGTCCAAGCTCCGTGGAGGTTTCTTCCATGAGGAGCTTCATGGGGGGTTTCCTTAGACTCACCACCCCTCGCTGGGATCACAGGAGTTCTGGGTTTCTTTTGGCTCGGTCCACACCCAGGAACACTTTCTGATGCTGTGCTTCTGCTGCTTCAAGTAGCTTCCTCTCTTTTGCTCTCTGGAATTCTTCTGAATTTCTGCTCTTGGCCAGATGTCCAATCTTGACTCTCAGCCGTGGCTGGCTACTCCAACCTCACCACCGCTCCCCCATTTGCAATAAAGGGGGTTATCTGCCATCACACTCGGTCTGAGGTTGCACCGGGGCCCCCGGGTATAGGGGCTTAGTGTTAGGTTCAGTTTTTGGACAAAGTCCCAAGATCATCAGGGGCTGCCCCTTGAAGGAGAATTCACTCAGCTTCTCCACTATTCCGTGACTGCAATCCTTCTGCAGCTTACTACATACAGCTTTCAGGCGATCCAATCTTGGCCTCCAGCCATCTCTGCCCTCCCCGGGTTATCCAGGCCTCCGGTGGGGAGGGAGCCCCCACGAAAGTCTCTTCACTCCAAATAATTTTCCACAGGTGGCAGGGGTTTTAGTTTTTAAGTCTTTTTCCCTGCTGGAGGGGGAGAGGGGGCTCCCCCGCTCCTCTGCTTTCCCCCTCCTTTTCCACTGACCTTGGAGTTTCTGCCTTATCTCAAGTTCTTCTCTGCTCTCCGCCGGCTGAAATTTCTTCTGTAACGTCTCAGCCGAGCAGCTTTTCTCTGGAGTTTCCTCTCCACTCTGCTACATGCCTCGGTCAGAGGCTTCAGTGCCATGCCTGCCCCCGGCCCAAGGCCAGGGGAGGAGGGGGAGCCCAGCCCCCACTCGGGGGAGGCCCTGCTGCCTGCCTCATTCCATGGCTCTGAATTTCTTCTGCACCACACACACACACCCCCTTCTTTTCTGGTTTGTGTTAAATATGTAATTTGTATAGACGTTACAAAGTCTCCAATTGGCTACCTTGCCGGAATTTCACCTGGAATCAACCATCTCCTAATCTAATACTGAGAGGGATGGGCTAAACCGTGACATCCTATCTTCCAACACTCCACAGATGTTGAAACTTTGTTAAGACTGTTAGATGTTTTTGATAGGTTAAACACATATATCAGTTCTCTTTGTCAGGTGAGGAGAATAACTTTAGGTTTAGAGGCTTTTATAAGGAAAGAAATAACAGGTATCTAAAAATAGGTAAACTTATTTTATGCACAACATACAGTGTATGGTAAGCGTGATCCCAGAGGATAGATGAAGAAAGATGTAAATTATAGACCCTAGCTTGATAAAAAAAGGTTAGAGATATTACTGGGACATGAAACAGTTTATTTAATTATTAAACCTATTTGAATCAACAATTCTATTGACAAAATGTAATGTCAATATGTATTCATAAAATATCTGGTTTCTATGAGAGGGTGAACTTTTCTTCTTTTAAGTGGACTCTCTTAACTGTGTTGAATTACTTTTTCATAATATTTTTATAATGTATTTAGCCAGGGACCTGTGTAATTATGTTTATTACTCATATAAAGGGTGAAGAAGAGTATGTGGGAGAAGAATATGCAGATTTTTTTTTAGCAGATTTACTGCAGCCTTTTAAGGAGCTATATTCCTATATGTACTTGCACAGGTCTTTCCTGAAGGATATTAGTCCGTGATCAAGAGTATATTTCAGACTGCAAGTGCTTTTTTTATAGGAGGATCCACTTATTTTTATTCCCATCTCAGAAAAAAATCTTCATTGGCCCTGGCTGTGGGCTGGCACTTGTAAAAAAGACTAATAGAGACAAAAGACAGTCAATAAAAAATGTGCATAACACTGAAGCCACAGTGTCCTTCTGTTAACTGATCAGCATTAAAAGTTCACTGAAAGTTTATTTAAAAAATTGCTCCTTGTGGACAATTGTGCTTTTCATGGTAAGACGTTTCAGTCTGTTATTTTTCTACCATTTTGCTTCTGTCTCCTTTCCAATTCCTCTGCTCCAAATGACTTATTCCACTTTCTAGGCTTCATCTGACTCCAGTTGGGTTCCTCTGGAAGAGCAGGTTCAGAGATGATGGTACTTGTCTTCACAGGAGCAGCACAAGCCTGGCAGGCTGGAAGTTAATGGTGTGGGGAATTATGAGATAAAATAACTTCTCTGTTTTCTGAGCCTGAACTGCCCCATAATGTTTACTCTATTCATGACTAGTAGACAGTTTCAACATGTGGCTCAACTAAAAAAAGCTATCCAGTCTAATAACTATGTTTTTTCTCTGCGGCTGAGACTGCTGCCGCACACATGCTTCCTTAGCTTCAGACAAATTATTAATAAAGTAATAAAGAATATTTTGCAGTTACAGATTATTTTAATATTTTTCTGTATTCAAAGTACACTTTTTGGCCAACAAATCTTGACACTAGCCATGAACCATGGGTCCTGAACCATAGCTCCCTGAAATGTTAAAGAATTATGCCAAAAATAGGTGAATGCCTCCTTACTGCATCCCCATATCCTTTTCCACTCAAGGAGCAGAAGATGGGCACACTTACATACTCTGTCACTGGGTTGTGATTATTGCAGTACAATATACCACTTTAATTATAACAGCAGCCATCGCTTACTAAAATATAATAAAACCTTGTAGTAAATCTATGCTAAACTTAGCAAGTAAATGGAAACAAAAAAACACCCTGGAAATGAACAGTAGAGGACAGAAGGTCAAATCTTTGCTATACTAGCTGTATGTTGATTTTTCTTCTAACACTCGATGTCTTGCTGTGATTTCTTGGCATTCATCACCGCTCCTCGGAGTATCCCAAGTGCAATGCTTGATACTTGCCTGCTAAGATCCAAATGATGTTGAAGTGTGAATACTTGTTGTCCTAGTTACAGGGGCTGGGACCAGTTTATCACTATGTGGGTATAACTAAAACTGTGTATTCCACAACCTTTACGTAATTTCTGAGTGACTATTAATAACGTAGCCATCAGTCTACAAGATGGGTGTTGATGAAACCCTACAGGGATGTTTCTTTGTCTTCACACCAATAACTGTGATAACAGCTGTGATAACTCCTTTCCTGGGAGGCATTAGCACCTTCACACCCAGCCTGAGGAGGCATCGCTGCTAATGGGCCATATTGGACTGGCATAATAGGCAGCTGAAATGATCTAGACCATCAAAGACTCCAAAAATATCCCATGACTCACAGAGTTGAATGACCCATTGTGAAACTCCTCGTCCTGGGGGAGGTACTGGGCATTCCCAACTGAACCTGAGCGTATATAATCTTGGGGTTTTAGGACTTCTGGTACCACTTGTTGGAT
This sequence comes from Oxyruncus cristatus, assembly GCA_013399855.1. NCBI lineage: Eukaryota > Metazoa > Chordata > Aves > Passeriformes > Cotingidae > Oxyruncus > Oxyruncus cristatus. Next base: position 426,005 of record VXAY01003450.1, read on the forward strand.
CCATAGGAGACTTCAACAGGACTGCGACTGCCACTCTTGACAAGACTGTGATCGTGACTTCAACAGGACTGCGACCATGATCTGGACCAACAGGTTTTCTTTCCTTTTACTTTGCACCCGGGAGGGGCCACATGGTGATCAGCACAGGGGCTAACAAACACTGCTCTGGTCTTGTCCCAGGGTGTGGGATTATACATCTGTCTTTGTGGGTTAAAAACCAGGCTTCTCTGTATCATTGTATTTATTGTAAACTTTTTAGTAAATTGTAACTCTGACTTGTAATCTCTCTTGAGTTGGGTTCCTTTCTCCTGCCGGTTTACTTTTAAACCAGCACACTGGTAGGTGGATTTATAGGCCTGTTAAAGGGTCAGTGTGGGATCATACATCTGTCTTTGTGGGTTAAAAACCAGGCTTCTCTGTATCATTGTATTTATTGTAAACTTTTTAGTAAATTGTAACTCTGACTTGTAATCTCTCTTGAGTTGGGTTCCTTTCTCCTGCCGGTTTACTTTTAAACCAGCACACTGGTAGGTGGATTTATAGGTCTGTTAAACTGTCAGTGTAATTATCGTATTTATTTAAAACATTTTAGAAATAAAGTTACATATTATATTTTTTACTTGCTGTAGTGCTTTTTTTTTTTACATTGCCACTGTTGTGTAAAGTGGCCATATTGTGCGTGAAAATTCTATGTTTTGTGTCCACTTGCTGAAATTGAATTTGTGTATTAAGTTTTACAGTAGCAAAATATTCAAGACTTCACCATTTTTTAATGCTCAATAAAGTGGTTGGGCATTACTTTATATCCTTACGGTAAACACATATTTATTACCCTTCATTGACCTTGGGAATTAAATATAGCTGCAAATGGGAGGGCTGATAAGCGCAAGTATTAGAAACACATTATTTTGAAGTTTTGCATATGTTTTGGAAGTTTATACTCTGTTGCACGTGTGAAGTAATGGATTTGTTTTTAGATAGCTTATCAACAAAAATAAAGTGGTTCAAAGATGAAGAATTAATAGTTTTCAAGCTTCTTAGTTTGTCTGAAGTGACAATATGAGAATATCTCTGAGTTTTTAAAAACACCCCCTGCCAGGAAGCAGACATACTAAACTGTTCAGATAACAGCTTCCTATAGCTACATGTAAGGGTGTAAGCAAAGAAAGACAAGCATACCATTGCTGGAATAGAAATATATAATACTGATAAATTATATGTACATTACTAATCTGTAGCAAAATTATTCTACCGGTTACCAATATTTACAACTGTAAAAACCCATAAATCACTCTTCTGAATTATATCTAGGTGTGTCCAGTATTTATGGAGGTTTAATCAAAATTTAGTAAAAAATTAGTTCAGCAAACCTTCTGTTTGAGTAGATCGGGATTGTTATTTTATGTCAGCTGAGTCTGAGTCTACAAAAGACTTAGATGTCAAAGCTGACATTGCACTGGCTTCACAGGATGTAAGCTCATGCTTTAAAATAAACACATTTGAGCACTGACCAGAGAGTAATGTTTTCTCTAAAAAGAAATGAAATATTTTAAATCTGTTCAGTGATGTAACTCCATTGTAAGCTATTTCCCGCTCTGTATACAGAGTTCCATACAATTTAATATGATACATACTTAGAGTTGAAGAAACTGACATTTGATTTTTTTTAATATTACGCTGAATAATAAATATTATATTGTAGCAAGAAGTTTAGTTTGCTGTCCTGCATAGGTATGGTTATGTGAGTTGTCATATGATGCTGTGAAATATCAAAGGACATAAGAATTCATTCCAGTGTGTGTACGTATGAAATAAGGTTCCTTGTTATATATACCTAGAGTATATAGAGACAAAATTATTTCTCAGAAAAGCAACTTTGGAAAAAAACCCTCCTTTTCTTTCATCTATGCAAATTCAAAATTCAGTTTACAAATACACCATTTTCCAGAAGGTAATGGAATTCCTCTGTTTCTAATGCTCTAGTATTACTAAAGACAATCATTATCAGGATATAGAAACAACCTCTGTTTGTTACTGTATATCAGGAAAATATCCTGCTTATCCTTTTTAAACAATAAATAATATAAAACAGGCAGTTTTATATATTTATATTATTTGTATATATACAACTCATTTGACCAAATCCTCTTTTCTAGTATGAGAAAACATCTTTCAATGGTTTAATTAACAATTACCTGTATATTAGAATATGGAACTAGAACATCTTTAAGGTCCCTTCCAATTCAAACCATTCTATGATCTATTCTGTGAATCAAGTACATGGAGAAATTGTCAAATACACCAACAAAGAGTTGTGGGTTTTTTCCCCTAGACCAAAAAAAGAAATAAGAAATAGGTAGGTAGTCATAGGCGTTTTCTATGTGAAAAGGCCCAAAAAAATCCTAGGCCTGTGTTTGTGATGGAGACAGAAGTATCTTTGAAATAGAACCAAATGGATATTAATGTTATTAATAAAAGACCAACACGGTACTACGAAGTATTTGCATTAAAAAGAAACCCCAAACAACAAAAACATGAAGAAGAAAAGGAGAGCTCAACAGAGATTATTAATAACATTTTTTAATTAATTTTGGTACTTATCAAATCTCTGATTTCACAAACACTTCTGTCAGTAAATGTAACATTATGGATTCTTATAAACTGACAGAGAGTTTTGCCTGGCTACAGTTATTCCAGCAAATAAGTGTAAGCTTCATGAGAAGGACCAAACTTCTGCTAAAAGGTTTAAGAAGACTTTTGCTGACAGCAAAACTTCTATATGCAAAGTGTCTTGGGGTTGGACTGGAATTTGAGACAAACTTTGATCTATGGAAAAATAACTCCCCAAACCAGGAAACCGAGATGTAGGAGGAGGAGTTGTTTGGCCCTGGATGTGTCCCTTAGTGAGGAGGAATACTGCAGGGAAGCAGTAGTTTACAGATAAGACAACTAAAGTAAAGTATTACTTCCCCCAGCCAATTGTGATTCCCCCAGTTATCTTGTAGACTTACCCCTCAACCTGTGTCCTACCCTATCCCATCTTTAAGTTTTACATGTTCCACCCCTATTCCTCCCAAGTTCTAGCCCTTTCCACAGGAGACCCTTTAAAAAGCTTTCCCCTTATCTAATAAACGAGTTCGCGTTTTTCCACCATCCCTGCTGTGTTTGTGTGGTTACTCTATGGCCAGGGGCCGCGCCCTGCTGCTCCCCCACTCCCAGCAGCGGCCTTGCCAGGGCACAGCACCGGACCTCCCACAGACTCGGAATTTACCCCAACCCCCAAACCGAGTCAAAAGTGAATTAGAAAATCTTTCATATGCAATAATTAATATCCTAAATGTGAAGTAGAGCGGATTGACTTATCTGTAGCACAACTCTGTGGAGAATTAAAACTCTTTAGAGATAACTTTGAATGGTGTGATCCTTAAAGGAGTACTTTCAGCTCTTAACACCAAATCCAGTTAATAGAAAATGGCACTACAAGGTATCATATGATAGCATGTGATGTATTACAAAAGAAAATGAATTAAATGGTGATTAATTAATTACAAGCATAACAGATGATAGCAATATCTGTAATCAGAAGTGATTACATTATACCAAGATCAAATAACATAGTAAAGATATGTGTTTGAATAAATAATACCAGCTAACATGCATCATTTAATTTATCTGCTGAATAGAGCAACACAAAGTGGCTGAAGTCATATCCCTTTTTTTTTTAACCCAAGAAATAAGAAAAAAAATTGGTAAGTACTAAAGGGATATAAGCTAAACATCTGAATTTCATCACGGCTATGCTCTTCCTCAGTTAATCTTATTTTTCAAGTTATGTTAGGGTAGAAGTCTCTTTTTCAGGCCAAAGGTGTTTTATTTGTTTTAAATTGCAAATTGCAATGCAAACAGACAAAAATTGGGGCGGGCAAACACATCTTTTACTAAAACTTGACATGCAGGAAATACAGAAAGTAGTAAGTATGATGACAATTTTCACAGGGGATAAAAACCCCAAATGAAGGAATTTAATTTTGAGTTTGCAGGTTTTTAAGATACCTAATCAATACTGTTTTAGGGGTTTGTTGGATTCCTTGCCCCAACACAAATTTGTAAAACTCATTTGTTTGGAAATATTATAAGAAAGTGTATCATTCCTGGTCTAGGTCATTCTCAGCACCTTGCAATCATAGATGCTTTCTTGCTTTTAGCAGTAAAGCCCAATTACTGCCTTTGGTGCAAACCTTCTTCTAGAACTTTGCCCCAGATGATATTTACAGGAAATTAGGGATGACTTCCTGCCAGTACAAATTTCAGAGTGTCAGGACTGAGTAAATCCTTAATCCTCCTAATGTATCTTTTCTTGTAAAGGTCCAGATAACTGCATGGAAAAGGTATTTTAAAACTATGGAGATTTGGTGTCTTTAAAGAGGTTCAAATTGTGCATCCCAAGAGAAACATCTAAAATCACTTTTGAAAAATTTAGGTCAGTATGTATAATTAGAGCCCCAAGTTAACTGAGACTATTAAATTTGAGCTGTGTAATGTTAGACACATGCCTTGACAGTTTGTCTACATTCATTGGCAGTTTGAACTTTCAAATGGATGCCTGTGAAAATAGCAGGGAAAATAAACTCCTAAAAATCACAGGAGACTTTTTTTTTTTTTTTCCACTTTATGCATTTACAGCAAAGAGTTTTAACCTAATATATTTACTAGATATTTATAGTAAACTTTGTGATCCTGACACTGTCATGCAAAAGTATAAACTTGTCATAGTATCCTCCAAGTGTCAAACTGTAACTGGGAAACTAAAGAGTAGGGTACTTCTCTACTCATGTTTCTGTTTAGAATTCACAGCACAAAGTGGAAAAGCAAAAAACATGAGCAAATTCTCTTTTGATCTCTGGAGATCCACTGTTTGACTGTAGAAGGACTGCTGCCGCACTGTTTTGTCCTATTGCCACCCCTAAACCTCAGGGGCTCTGGGAATTGTCATGCCTGGAAAACAGAGATCATTGAGAAACGGTTTTGAAAGTGTAACTGTTCAGTCATCTTTACTCCTGTGACCATGCCTCAAGTATATGCTCATTGCATAGAGTTAGAAAAACCCGACAGCTTAAACTCTTATTTTAATCCTGCTTGGGGTTTCTGTAAAGACCTAAGGCACTGCAGCCAACTTGGTCCGATAGGCATATTGCTAATCTGCAATATGAAAGATGCAATTCCTACTTCTCCCTCTGCTGCATGATGGGAAAATTTAATGTTTCGGATCCTATTTTTTCAGGAATGGAAGGCAGTGAAACTTAATTACTCCTCAAATCACTGCAAATTTATCAATAAAAAGTGAACAGAAGTTCTGTGATCAGAATGGAGTGTGTTTCCTATATTGCAGTGGGGTTTGGTTTTGTTTAACAAGAAGCAAATATCAAAAGAAGTTTTATCTCACTTAGATGGAGTTATAACATCTATCTCAAGTGTTAAACAAATCAAGGTTGAATTGACACTTTACCTTTTCCTTAACATGGGCATCAAGAAACTCTCTCCACTATGCTGTGTGTCAATATCTATACCACTGTTAGAAGTGAGTCATCCATGACAGATACCTCTGGAAAAAAGTGTGTGAATCTGGCTAACTGGATTAAAATCTTCTAGAAGGACTCACATAAACATATGCACTTAGTGTAGGATCACAGAAGTCTCAATACTGTAAGGAACTGGGGAAAAAATACAGAGAAAACATAATCCCTGATATGTAGCCATTCCTGAACCTGTTATATAGACTGGCTGTACAAAACAGGTTATACAATTTTACCATAAATTTTATGTTGACATTCCTTACCTTAACAAAAAGGCCTGATGATCTCCAGTCCCCTTTAAACGCATGTATGACACCTGGAGTTTAAGGTGTGGTGATAAATCATCTGGCAGGCTTCCAAAGTGAGCAGGCACAGTAAGAAAAGTTTCCTCTGGTAAAATGCTTTAGATAAAATAAAATGAGGGCTACTTTTAAGTCAGACATACTGGCATTGTCCTGGGAGGGGTAAGGAGGAACCTTCTGCATTAGGTGAGATACCTCTTCTGTAGGTGGTTCCAGTCCTGGTGGGTAATGGTGCACTCTGCCTACCTGCCCAAGCACTCTGCTGATAGCATAACTGAAGTGCGTTCTGATTCATTCAGAGCTCATCTTTACGTGGCCTTTATATGCTCCTGAAACATTCCCCATGGAATTTACTTTTCCAGTGAGTTTGTATATATACTCACACATATATATGAAAGTGCACCTTGTATCACACAAATGTACATGTATATTACTGGCAGAAGCCATTTGTCTCTCTTTAGGAGATCATACATTCCCCCCAGTAACCTAAATCCTTTACAGGAAACTTTCCTATGAAATGTCTTCAGATTTGATGCAAAAGTCTGTTTAATACATATTTGAGGATTCTACATATCTTTGAGGATCCTCTCTTGGTGTAGGTCTTAATCCTGACTTCTCAAATCAACTTGAAGAGGATTTGCTAGATGTAAAATTGTGCTCTCTGTGTCCAGACTGTGCGTAGGAAAAGTGCATTCCTTAATTATAAGAATCCTCTGGTCAAGTTCACCATAACATTCTTAAAAAGGGACGCTGAATTCTATGTAAATTGCTTAATAAAGTCAATCCAGTGTTATGGCTAAGTCATCCAGAACAAAAATCAATAGGAGTAATGGTTTTTAAAGCAAGGAGAATAGCATACATCTCTCTATAATTTTGAAAGCCTGAAAATCCATTGAAGTATTTTCATAATCTCAGTTCTATTGCTAATTTAGTTTATAACTCTCTTTATAAATCTGTTTCAGAAAGCTTGTTAAAGTGAATTGAAAGACCACCACTATTAAATACGCAAATATAGTGTGTTGCTAAGTTGCTGGGAAAAATGTAAGCTAATGATAGCCAAAGGAATTGAATATCGTTCTCCTAGTTACAAAAGCATATTTTAAAACTGCCCTGTGCTAATAATTTCTGCTTGAAGTATTTTCTTTTGTAACTGGATCTTAGGTTCCTTTCACTTTGTCAATCACTTAGGCTTCAAGTTTAAATATGCGAGCACACAGAGCACAACAAAAGAACACACTAATCTTACTCTGTCAAAAGCAGATCCTCTTTCTTATTCCCCAGGGCCAGACAAACCAGAGCTGGGCTAAAACATTAAATACAGTGAAGCAAGCTTACATATTTTCTTATCTCTTGATAAAATACAGACCTGAAACATAAGAAAGAAACATTCCACTCAGTTTTTTCTTTCCCACACTTTCAGCTGATTGCAAAAACAAAAAAAGTGAACAAATTCCCTTGAAACCATATGATCAAATTTTCAAAGATATTTCTATGCAACCCCTAATTTTGCTGGAGTGTGTAGAGTCACCTGCCATTCTGCTGTACTCTCAGCTGGTAATCTGTGTATTGCACAATCCTTTGGAAATCAATGAAACGCTGTGGTCAGTTGTGAATCTAATCATGTTCTCCCCTTGGTAAAAGGACTCCTTCAATAAACTGAGGTCCTGTGGACTTTCAGCCTCTTGGCTCACTTGCAAGTACATTCACATAGACAGATGTAGGTAGAACTTGGAATATCTTTTTAAAGGCAAACCATTCCTGTTAAATACTGTACATAATACATCTGTTTTAAAGTCTGTTGCTTTTTATTTTGTATGCTTCAGCAAAGTGTAGCCTTGAACATGTGGCCTGCTGGACAAATTTCCTGGGAAGTATAACTGAAAAACTGGAGTTCTGAAAAACCTATTATCCACAAAGAGATACAAGGCTAAAGAAGCAACTCATCATTTCACTGAAGCTCTGTAAGTCATTTATTGTTCCTATTGTACATTCAGTGGATCAGCTTAACACTGTACCCTTTGGGGTTTGTTTTTTGTTTGTTTATTTATTTATTTATTTTAAATTATAATTATTTTTTAAGGACATAATCCTGTGCTTACACACCCAGGAAAATAATACTTCCATTTTCGTAATATCGAAGTGTAAACATATAGTATAATGGATGAATAATGATAGTAAAATGAATTTGCTGGTTTTCTTCAGGGAAATATAAAAAAAAAGAAAATCAAGAGAGTGTGAAATCATGTCGAACAATTATATGATAGCTCATTCTTCAAAATGGAGTTCAGTAGAGTCAAGAAAGGCCTTTCTGCAATAGAAACTAAATCAGCAGTACTATTTTGACGAAGTTGTTGTGTGCTCTCACCTATCATGAAAGTCCTTCTGGTGCAAAAATTTCCGCAGGACTAATAAAACACATTTTTCCTTTATCTATTCCAAAACAGTAACATCAGGCCTCAAGCGGGACATGTTAGCATATACTACACTGCACAGGTAACTCGGCGTGAAAGAGTAAACCAGTCTTCCAAATTAGCCACACATATATATGTTGTGAGTGGCTTCTATCAGAAACTCAGACAATAGAGAAAGAAATGGACAGACTTATTTGTAGTGGTGGGTTTTGCTAGAACAACTTATGTAGGTATATGCATGCGTGGCAACGCATACACACATTTGTGCACGCATCTAAATAAGCAAGGTAGCCTGAGGAGTGTTTCTCACTCATGTATTGTGGCTTCTCCGCAGGAAGCAAAATAAGTCAGTAATATCTACTGTTTCTGCATGAATTATGTCATCTTTCCACCTTCATTTCCCCTCTTCTTGGCTGAAATATTCAGTGCTGTCATTTTAGTACCCAGATCAATACATCTAATCATTAGAAATTACCAAAAAAAAATATTTGCCTGAGACACACTGTTTGAGTGATTGTAACATCAAATCACCAATTATTATCCAAGTACACATCACCAATGTATTGCTATTCCAACATAACACTGAAAGTGTACAGTGTCAGTATTTTTTTTTGGTTGGTTGAAGAAGAGAGGGAAAAAGAGCATGCATCAAGCTACAGAGGGAACAGTACTTTTTTCACGAAACACTTGATGATATGCTGATGTCCCTCCAGTTTGTGTATCTTCTTTCATGAAAATAAAAACAAAAGTTTCAAATTCTTTTTCACAATGTATATCATTAAGAATTTAATGGTGGCACTGAAATCCTTACAATAATGAGAATACAGGCTCAAAAGATGCCTGAATTTAATTAGCTAGAGTAAAAATCTTATTTACAATTTTCCCAACCCAATTGTTAAGCAACAAATATTTAAGCGCTTGAGCTTTTTTGGGAAAAAAGTGTTCAAAAAGTGCATAATATAATTGCAGGAAGATTTAGCCTTATTGGAAAGATTATTCAATTGTCTGCCAGAGAAAACAAAGCACTAAGATATCAAAAAATACAGAATATGCCTGTAATTACTTGAAATTGTTAAAGAAAAAAAATAGTAATAAAAACTCTATAAAGAAAACCAAGTTTCACATAACATTGGCTGTAGTTTTGGCATGTTCATGGGGGACAGAATGATCAGAAATCTGCTCTTCATGTGAGTACTAATTATGACACAGGTTGCTTTGGATACTCAAGATGATCATATACACCTGTAAACTAATAAGAGTTGTGGGACCATGGAATATACTGAGACTAGTATCTGTGGAATAAGGATATCTAAAGGTCAGATATTCTCAGAACAACTGGTTTAATAGCTGTGGTTCAGGACTCCAAATAAAATTCATGGAAAGCAGAAAAAAGAAAACCGCAACACATTAACAGTATTTATTACTTCCCTCCAGATAGGAATCTTCCATCAAACTGGGCATGAGCCTTCCTCCCTTAAAGGTGTTCATGGGTGAATGCATGAAGTGGACATAAACAATTCAACATATTTTCAGCATAAATGCTACAGATTTGTGAAGCAAGTATATTTATCTGGAGGTAAATTAAAATTCTGCTAAAACCTGTAACCTTAAATCAGTAAGCTCTGAAATAACCCAGGAAACAAGAGATAAAAGAACTATAGTCCCTAGGTTGTGGCCTGTATACCATTTGATAGCTTCTGTGGAGAATTCATGTGGGTCAGATGGCAGTCTCTCCTCTTTGCTCCCAATTCTCCGAAGGGAAAAAGTGGTGAGAGAATCAGGTGGCAAAGAAGGATGTAGAGGATACAGCAGAGAAACAGAACAGATTGGCGTGGGAGACAAAATGCGGCACAAAAGTGACAGCACAATCATTGCATTCTAGACAACTAAAAATACACAAATACATTTATATTTGTTTCCCTTGCTGCAGTTGCCAGAAAGATGTCACATAAATACAAGTAAAAGGTGAGGTGGCACATGCAAATAGAAGTCACTGTAAGTGCCATGCGTCAACCGCTCTCTGCTTTCAATGATGCTCCCACCTCTGAAAGTCAGAAGGCCGGTGGCTTTGGAAATTTGTGTCGCCATACAGAAAAATAATTTTTCCAGTTCCTTTGTGATGTTTTGACGGTGTTAGCAGGGTTTCCTTGGACAAGCTCAGCTGTTACAACAGACATAGAAAAAAATTTAGTTTCTAAGATGTGAGCTATTTAAGACCTTCAAGGTGAAATCTTACACATCAGGAATTGTAAAGTAACAAATTAAAAGTTTTAGTTTGTGAACAGAATCATTGCAAATGCCAAAAATTAGGGCTTCTTTATAGCTACATGAAGTTACTAGAAAACAACTCAGATGCAAATTGCTTTATTCAGTGGTTAAAAAAACCCATCAAATGAATGGTGAATGTTCCTGTGCTTTCTCTCAATCCATAGCTATACCTCCTCATGACTGAATACAAAGTCATAATCTGAAAAGAGTCATGACTTCAGCATGCTCTGAAAGAAATATCCTTCTCTCTAATTCCTCAATAAATGGGGTGGACTAACCCATCACAGAAAACTGGGTATATAGCTGGGGATAAGTTTGAATTATCTGAAATTAATCCAAGACTACACCCTCAGTTTGTCGAGCATGAATAGAAACAGGTTCAGGCAGACTTCTGGGTTTTATATTCCCACTGAACCAGCTCAACATATTTTCCTGGTTTGTATGTTGCATTGGCTGCCTGGAATTCTCACTTCAGGATCAGAAGTTCTTTGCCCTTGGTCTATCTTTTTTTTTAAAAAAAGAAAAAAGAAAGATACCAACAGGAACAGTGAAAGCATCCATCATAATTTAATGGTAGTTTTATTATAGCTGAGGTGCTTTAAGGACATAAGCAAGATAAGCTCCATAGGAAGAGATAGCATCTTTTACTAGATCAACAAATACAGCTGGAGGGGTACATAAATCTGGAGACATGAGTGCCTTCCTGCAAGTTTAAAAATGGAAACAGCAAGCTGGTTGTTTAGAGATTGAGTATGTGTATTAAAAAGTATTACATTATAGAAAGTTTAACTTTTAACAAAAGAATTACATCCTTCTTAAAAATAAGGACAAATATTCCGGACATCTTGATAGACAAAGAATACATCACCTAATCAAGTAAGTTTAAGGCTGTTAGTTTTACTGTGTTTACATGACTTTCGATTTCTGATGTTTCACTCTACAGGTTTAAGCTGCCTCATTTAACTGAAGCATACTGGGTCTCCTCTCAGCTGTATTGCAAAAATAAAAGAGACATGTATTTATCTCTTCTCATGGAAAACCTTCTCTTTCAAATATATTTGAGGAGGAGATCCTATGGCTTTATAATCACACATTTTGAGTGCTATAAGTTCCTTTCTTTTGGTATCAATTTGTATTTGTTTCCTTTTTTTCTCAGCATCATAGTCACTTAGGAAAACATTTATGTTTTCCAAGGATTACTATTTACCCAGATTGCGGTAATATCTTGTCCTGGTTTTTGTCCAGGTCAGAGTTAATTTTTTTGCAGTAACTGTGATGGGGCAGAGCCTGTAGCCTTGTGGGTGTAGCTAGGTTGTTATCCTATACCACCTCACCACCTCAAGTCACTGCTGGTGGTGGGGGGATGGAAGTAAGGGATTCTGGCTTGGAAGGAAACGGTGGACATGGTGGTTTGTGGTCAAGAAAGAAAAAGTGTGGACAGAGTCCTGGCGTTGGTGAGCATTTTTGCATGTAAATCACCCTCTTTTGTACACTTTTGTTATTAATATTATTGCTTTTACTGCTTGTTTTTCTTACTTCATTGCTGTCTTCAGTAAATTGTTCTTATCTCAACCTGTAAACTCTGCCTTTTGTCTCCCACTGGAGACCTGAGAGGGGAGGAGTGGCTGGTGGTTTGGAGTACCGTTCCTGAGCCAAGACAGTCTTTGGAACTGGTGCCCAATGGGAGGCTGTGTTTCCAGCCCTGAAGCAGTCCGTTCCAGGGGTACTGCACACTCCTCCAGGTGAAACCACGACATATCTAAAAATGGGTCAGACATAATCTAAATGCAGAAGATACAGTCTCTGCTCTCAAAGACAGCAAGCAATTTTAGCCCAGTAAATGTTAGTTTTGCCATGACTAGCAAAAAACTGCAGACCTGTTGCTGCCCTGGCAGTGCAGGGTCTTAGGGCTCATCCGGGTTTGCTGTGGCTGCAGCTGAGTTCAGGCTGGTTTGACAGTTGCCAAAAGGAGCAGTATCTATGGGCTCTCCAGTTTTAGCTTGTCCTATGATCCCCAATGTGACACTGTCCTGGCCAAGGCAGGAGTCAGCAGGTGACAAACAGCAGCCCTGGTGCAAAGCTGAGGCTGGAAGAGGCCTCTGTACCACTCTCTGGCTTTAGATGAAAGCCTCTGAGAGGGAAACAGGGGCTATGAGAAAGAAACAAACAAAAGTAGCCCTAAGGATAAGATCAAATAGAAAAAAATCCCTGTCATGATCATCATACTCCTCCCAGCAAAGACCTCAGTGTGCTTTTTGCTATCCCCTCCTCTTCTCCCTACTCACTCTAGGAAAACTGAAACCATCAGCCTCAGGATGCAAAGGGGCACAAGAAGGGTGAGCATCACACCACAAAAATATACACAGGGAAGGGTTTTTTGTTTCCCCGTTTTTGTTTGTTAGTGTTTCTGTGGTTTTGTTTTGTTTTGGGTTTTTTTTGTGTAGCAATTTAAATGATATTATTAGACTTCTCCGTTTTAATTAAATTATCCATGTTGTTAAGTCTGTTAAAATATTGATTAAACAGTAATATTTTAGCCTATGCATGTTTTGTCCGTGTTTGCACACAGCAAGATTTCACGTCTGAAAAAGTGAAGCAGATTTAAATATACAATAGAATCAAATGCTGCCTTTGTATTCTGCATAGTTAGAAAATAATTCCTTGATTTAGGGATGTAGATCTTTGGAGAGGAGAAGGGAGGAAAAAGTTTCCTAATAAGACTTAAGAATTAACTCTTGCGGTGGAAAATCTGGGGGCCCTTATTTGGCCCTTAACCTGACAGCAGCTGTACCTGTTTTCTGGGCATGTGATTGTAACATATATGCCATACTTCGGTTCTAAGCCTTTTAGGTACAATGCAGTAAAATGAGGTGTTTTTTTTTTTCCATAAGGTTAACAATAATAATCAGCCTTGTGATGGAGATAAAGTAAATGCATATTATTCTGGTTTGCTGGTGTTTTTTTTCCTGTTCAGGAAAGATATTTCCATTGATTTTCAACAACTGCAGTGAAGAAAAAAATTTATAGGCAAAAAATTAGAATATAAGAAGGATTAAATTATGAAGGCATTGTTAAGAATGCACTATCTGTTAAGGTATCATCTTACACACTCCTAAAATGTGAGGACAATCTTGATTTTTCTGCGTGATACTTTAATGTGTTTAAAGGCAAATACTTGCAGACTGTGCTGACAAGCTGGGAAATTTTAGCCTGGCAAACAACAATGTTGAAATGAATTTGAATGTTCACAGTGATAATGAGCTAAATGTGAGTTCCCAAAAGAGAGAGACAGAAGTATAAAGAAGGAAATCTTGTGTAAAATTAGGGGGCAATATGATCTTACTATAGGTGAAAGCACCCATATGGAATGCAGTGCTCTTGGTGGTAGTTGAAACTGAGGAAGTTTGTAGGAAATACAGGAGAATGATTAAAAGATTTGGAAACAGGCCCCCTTAAGGGTTTTAATCTGCTTATCAAAGAGATAAAAGGGATAAATTTAAGCAGGATGGTGTACATGCTCGCATGTGTGGGTGAGTGACTGTCTTGCATCCTGGAAGTATCTCCTGGCAAGCAAAACTTTGATCAAGGGTTCTCTAATATAGTAGACAAAAGTGTAACAAAATTCAGTGGCTGGAAGCTGAAGCAAGACAAATTTAGAGTGATAGAATAAGGCTCCAATGTTTAACAGTGATGATAATTAACTAGTGAATACCATGATGAAATTGTGGTTGGTTTTCCCTGGAAATTTCAATTAAGACTCAACATAATTTTCTAACCAAAGTATTTTAATTCTGCAGGAATTACTTTTGATAAATCCTATTACTTTTGTTATTTAAGAGGTCAATTTAGATGATGATGATGATGATAATTATTATTATTATTTCTAGCTTTGCCATCTGTATTCAATAGTCATTTATCTCATGTTCTTATTTTTTCTCACACAAACATTTTAGTTTAACCTTTTTCTTCTAAACTGCCTTTCTCTGGACATAACCCCTACTTTCTAACTTCTGTATACTGGCCTCCACTCTCTTCTCTTGGGCCTCTCACATTGCAGACCCGTGTTCACATATGCATTTTTATTCTTTGACTCACTACCTGATCATAAGCAAGTCAGTAGATTCAAGCTGTAAGAGGTTTTGCCAAAAATATTACTGCTCCAAAGAGCTAATGATTAACTTGCATTAGCTAATACCTATGTATTAGGCACCTGAGTGTAGGATGGAAGTGATTAGAAAAATTATTTCAGTGTGTAAAGCTTTTATAGCTTTGATTTTATGAATTGCCATATTTTTTGGAAGGGATGCATCTCTGGAATCTCTGTCTCCAGTGGTCCCCAGTGAGACAGAAAAATGTCAATGAATTAGCTTTTTTCATTTAGCACTCTTAGAATGGTCAGTTTTTAAACAGAAAGAAATACTTTATTACAGCAGAAATGCTGCTCTGATATAAGTTTTCTGAACAGTAAATGGATCAAGGTGCAAATTAGTTCTTCACCGTATCAGGTGCAATAGTAGCAACCAAACAAAAGCATTGCATAGCCTTAGGTCTGACAGTCTGTTAAATGAATTTGTATGCACACAAGAAGAAGTGTCTTTCTAAAACACGAAGATGCCCGAGAGAGACTCTGGAAAGGTTTTACAGACATTTAATAGTTCAAGACATTATTTGTTCAATAACAAAGGAAAAATATTTAGAGAGCAATCAGATTTTCATGGACAAAAGCTAGGCTCTTGTCCTGAGGGGAGAAAGGATCATAGGCAGTGATTTTTGTATGTGTCAGGAAGAGATGCAAAAAAAGGGTTTGACAGCTGGAGAATCGAGAGAAGAGCTGCTCATCCTATCTCGTCTATTTTTGTAGGCTTTTATATTCCATTTTATCTGAGTGTGATTTCTAGCTCTTTCCTCCTCTCTCTAATGAAGTGTTTCATTCTCGTTTTACACTCCTCTTAGCACAAAAAAATAATTCTTCTTCTTGTTTCCACTCAGTGCTTTTCCCATCCCACAGTCGTACACCATTCTCAATATTCAACCACAACAGCTTCCCAGCTTTTTGCAAGTGCATCTTCATTTTGGTCACATTTGTGTCCATGTGATTGCTGTAGTTGCCCCTGAAGTCCACTGCATGTGTTCTACCAGCTGTGCAGAAGCTTAGTGAGGGCTGATAACAAGCATGACTATTGACCCCTCTGTCCTGAAGGAAGTGGGTACTTGCCAGCAAATAAAAGTACCTAACCGTTCCCCTAGTAGCATGAATAGAGCTTCCAATTCCCCAAATGATTTGAAATATATTTTGTTCTCCAGTTTGGTTCACTCATGTTTTCCCTTTGTTTCTACTCTTAAAGGTGCACTAGGAAATCTATCTGAAGACTGCCTAGCTCAGTACCACGTGGTGAGGTTGTGGCCAGAGCTCGTTGTGCATTGGGAAGAATGTCTTGAAGTGAGAACTCTAAGAATTATAGCAGTGCTAATACAAGGGGACTGATACTAATCTCCAAGTTATCTTGCAGTTTCACCGTTTCTTCTACCTTAACATACTACTGTTTTTGAAGGAAATTGAAGGGACAAGATGATGAAATATTGCTAGTTTCGAATTATACAAGACAGCCTTTTTTATCTGTTCAGGCTGTGACATGCACTTGGGCTAAAAGATGTTATTTACTTATGTCTCTTATGACTGTGAAAAGAACTCCCATATCCCTAAGCAGAACAGTGAGTCTCCCCTGAAAAGAACATAGATGTAACTGTAGCAATACTTGCTTTTTTTTAAAATTACTTTAGGCCATTCAGGAATTGGCTTAAGCCAAATGGTTGAACTGAGTCTCAGCTGCTGCCCTGGCGCTGCTATATACCAGCAAAATCTTCTGAATATAAACAAATGATTTTTTTTGCATGTGGGAGGATGATGGAACTGAAAGTGTAGTTTACTTTTGACAGGGATTGGGATGATGCTTGTGGCATAATGTTTTGTTGGCCTGGCAAAAAATTCTGAGCATCGGCCTCTTAAATGTCATGGAGTTTTCGTAGGAAAGATTTTTATTAGGAAATGTCAAAGCAAATATCTAGGCATTGGATGGCTCAAAGCTGCCTGTCATATATACAATATTGATGGATTCTTGGCTGTGTCTTTTGTTAAGTAAATGAGAATACTAGCTTCATGAATTCTGGTTACATGTCTAAATGCAAGAGCTGCCCACGCAAAACCTGTGTTAGAACTTTCTAAGCTGACATGGTCGATAGAAGTGAGAAGTTCTGATTCAAAATAAAGAATCAGGACATCTGTTTCAAGTTTCATGCTTTTGGGGGAAAATGATGGAGGGGGAACACATCACTTTAATGTGACAAATACTGATCAATTTATTCCAAAGTTTACTTTCATGATAAAGATATAAAGTGAAGATACTAAACTATTTCCCTATTTTTCATAAATGCAAATAATAAATATATCTTAACCCTTTCTTTCAAACTTAAAGTTCAACATTTATCAGTATGATTCAGGCTTACAAAGTGGAACCTGGGATTAAGAAGCAACAATTCTTCTGAAAGGTTTTATCAAGAATATATATTTGGACTACATGATCACTGTAGCTCTTCCAAATTGAAATATTCTAAGAAGGAGTATTTACATAATTATATGTGTAATGGACTTCTTGTTGGTGATACAAAGAAAGAAAAATACAGCTGAGTACCAGCATGAGCGTTGATGTAACTGCTTAACTGTGCGTGGATTTCTGAAGACAGAAATATATTTTATAAGTCTTTACTTTCCATTTTAACCATTGTTGAGATGGCATAGGCACCACCAGTGATATAAAATTCTGAAGCAATAACTTGAATATCAGCTCTTATGCTACTAAATTACAATGTCAGTCAATCAACATTTTTGTCACTGGGCTGCCATTATCATCCTCCAAGGCATTCTTATGAAAGGCTTCAAACGACACTGTAGAAATGTTTTTTGCAACATATTTTATGAAGTCAAACTATGAACAAATATGCGTAGAGAAAAAACAAAATATGGATTTAACATTAGCACAGAAATACACACTTAAAATCCAAGAGAGAAGCATAGGACATAATTCTCAGTTATAAGTGAGATTCTTCTTGACTAACCTTAGTTTAACCTGTTACAGGTTATCGATTTTTCCCAAATGGAAGGCTGGCTATCTCTTCCTTACCTATACATATGTTAGCAAAAACATTTCTGCAGTCCTTCAGAACAAGTGTAGGAACTAAATCCTAACTTTGAGCATGTTAAAATTTTTTACCAGATGTTTGTCTGAGAAGTTTTGCTTAACAGATAGTGATAGTACTTTCTGGAATTCCATTTAAAAGTTTCTTATTAACAGAATATGCTAAAACTTCATGAGCATGTTCATCAAATATATATAGCTGCTTAGGTGGTAAGCAGTATTCAGCCTATATCGTAAATAAAAGAAACAGTTGTGTGGCATAGCTGGCATGCAGTACTGTAGTTAAAAGGTGTGAGCAGTGATTATGACAAAATAAATGGCTGAGAAGCACCTTCTAACTTACCCAGCCAACTGATGCACTGATACCTTAATCACTATCTGTAACTGCTTCACTTTACCCTTTTTACTGTGAGCATATTTTTCTTGAGACAGATAAAAGACCATATTTTTCAAAAATTGGCTACGTCACTTAGGTGTTGTGGTGGGTTGATCTTGACTGGCTGCCAGACACCCACCCAGACACTTTCTTGGTCCTGTTTCTCAACAGGATGGAGAGGGAAAACAAGATGAAAAAGCTCATGGGTCAAGATAATTATCACTTATCAAGTACTGTCAAGGCCAAAGGAGGCTAGACATGGGGAAAATTAATTTATTGCCAAATAAAATAGATTTAGGTAGTGAGAAACGAAGAGAAATTAAAACACCTCCTTCCCACCCCCTTTCCTCAGGCTCAAATTCACTCTTTCATTGTTACTCCTTTACCTCCCACACTCAGGTAGGACAGGTGGGATGGGAAATGGGGCGTTGTGGACAGTCCATAATGGTTTATCTCTGCTGCTCCTTCCTCCTCACACTTTTTCAGCTGGGCTCACCACAGGTTGCAGAGAAGTCCCTGCTGCAGTACCTGGAGCACCTTCTTACCCTCCTCTCATCTTGGTGTCTGCAGGGCTGTTTGTCTCATGTTTTCTTCTGATTCATCACTCTCACAGCTGCTATGCAGTGTTTTGCTCTTTCTGAAATACTCTTCCCAGAGGTGACACCGTCTTGGTTGAAGGGCAAGCTGTGCATTGCACTGGGTCCATTGGAGCTGGTGGGAGCCAGCTGGGACCAGCTGGAACTGGTTGGGACTGGCTATGTGCAGTTTGGCAGAGCCCCATGCCTCTTTTCACAGGAATCACAGCCATGGCCCCCCTGCTGCCAACACTTTGGCATTATTACCCCACAGAGGCACAAAAGTCTCAGTAAACTGTCACCTCTGTCAAAAAAGACATGATTTTTCAAGTTTAATAAGTATCTCAATCTTACTCGAGGGGAGAATTAATTTTTAAAGAAGATGCATTGAGAAAATGCTAGAAACAAAGAAATAATTTTGCTTGTCAAAAGAAAATTATCGTGGGAGGCACAAGTGAATCTAAATAAGATTTCTGTTTTGGCATATTTAAAGTTAGTTAAACCTAGGATTTTTTTTGAAAAAGTCAAACCTTTCCCTCCTCTCTCTGTACTCAGTTTAAATGCTAATTTGATAAATATCAGTCTTAGCAAAAGCTATAGGAAAGTGGCACAATGAGTAATTTCACATTTCCTCTAGCATTTCATTTATCATTCAGGTGAGTTTAATTGAAGCCAAATGACAGTTCCAGTGAAAAAATAACACATGTGAATATTTCTAAGTTGGAAAATGCTTTGTTGTATCATAGTAAGTCTTGTTTCTTGCTAGTCATTCTCAGGGGCTGTTACATGTTTTCTCTCCCTGTTTCCATTTGTGATTTTATTGGAGATTTTGCTCTGCCCAAAATGTGCACGTAGATTAGAGAGGCCACTGTCTGGGCCACAGAAACAAAATTCACTTATAAAGAGACTTCACTTTTTTGCTGTTGTTGTTGACTGCAATGTACAGAACTTTCCCAAAATGAGCTGAAAGTTCATGTTTATGTGATTGCAAACACACTAACCACACTGGGCCAGCATATCTATTTCATACTTCAACTAGTAATTTAGTAAATTGGTGTACCTTGATTGCATTTCATTTACCACCATTAGTACAAAAGTAACACCAGTTCTAATGTCTAGGTATTCTCTACTTTATGAAGTAGACTAAGGTAATCTCATGTCATAAATGATAAAATGTTTCTCTAGTGCCAGGCACAATAGACAGATACAGTGGTTTTACATCTTATTATGAATTCTTCTGAGCTATCCTAATTCCAAAAACTCAAGAATTATGTCTGAAATGGCCTCAACAAGCACACACAACTCAGCAACACATTGCAGTGATATTTTCTTTGGCAGTGGTGTGATACTTTGCAGTGGAGGGGGCAGAACAACGAAAATCATGGGAGGTTATCCGATCTTTCCCTCTGAGATTCCTCTGATAGAATTAAAAGGAGGCAATCCTTAATATTAATTCAAAATGGACAATCACTCTCGTCATTCTGTCTCTTGTTGAAGGAGCTTTTCTTGGGAACAGTCATTAACAGGTCACAGGATTTTAATTTGCCTCCTCAAATCTGTATTACATCACCAGAAGAGCTTTCAGTAATTTGGGATTACTGCGGTTAAAAATCCTCTGGCAGTTACCCATCCATCATAAAGAAACTTTGCAGTAAAGTTGTACAATTGTATTTTGTAAATGTACAGGAGGGAAAGAATTCAAGAATATTTCAATCAGAAGCCTTTAAATAATAAGTGTCAAAATTCCATTTCCAGTATTAAGAGTTTATATAGAGCTTTATGTTTAAAGATGACATTTATTTAGTTTTGGTCTGCTACATGACTTTGCTAACTCCCACACATGCAAATTTTATCCATGGGATGCAGAATATAGCTGTCATACATACGTTACCCATTGTTCCTGATCTAATTCTGTGTTAAACACATTAGCTAAACAATAGGACAAGCTTTAGTATAATGATGTTAATCAAGTTATAACTTCAAAGTACAAAATGAAATGTGACACTGTACAATCGTGTTTGATTTGAAATACATTCAAATTGGCATTGTATTGTACTTTTGTAATGATTAAAAAATCAACAAAAGGCAGAAGTTTATAGAAGGAAAAGACCCTTTTTTAAATGCAAGATAAAAAACTGTTGAGTATTTTATCTATGGGAATAATAACATAAAATAATTTTACACAAAATAAAAAGACCCCTCTACAAAAGGCCACTACTATGAGAAGGCATCGTTTATCCACCTATAAAGAATAGTCCAACGCCCTAAAAATTAATCTTTGCACTACTCCTCTGTCATTTCCGCCTATTAAGACTAAATTTTACGTATGGCCTACAGAAACCAAATGGGAGTAATTATCTTTTAAAGTGTATCATAATTAAATATAAGGTACGTGAAATGTACAAATGTAATGTATTACAGAATTGTAGCAGGGGTTATAATTTGATCTTTGAAAGCACTGAGAAATGAGAATGATACTGCGACCTGGGAAGCATTCCTTTTTGGAAAATTAGTATGAAATAAATTTATTCTATTTGTAAACCCAAGCAAGATTTATTATTTTTTTTAATTCAGGTCATTGTATCTCAGGTAATCACCTTTTACCATAGAGATAAATACTCTTCAACTGGCAGGATTATACAGGATATTGATAGATAAGTTTATTTCAAGTTTTAGCTGGCTTTTTATAAAGGAGAGGTTTGGTAATTGTTAGTTTATAGTTAAAAATATTGTTCCTTGATCAATACATGATGTGCTTGAAGTAGCAACTTTTGAAGATGCAACAGAATCCAATTCCCATCAAGCCTGTGTGATCATGTACAGAGACACCTTCTAGATTTATGTGAGAACGATAATGAGGTGAGTAGAATTTTCCTTTAGAGTTCTAAATTTTGGTATTTGCTTGAGCCTGTGAAGTTCTTCCTTTGATGGCATCCCAGGAAGGATACCACAAAGCAAGAAAATGGCATTTTAGGCTGGAAAGATTTCCTGTTTCAGAAAGAAATTAAAATATTAATTCTGCAAGTAATTTATATTCACCTGACTCTCAATTCCACCATTTGTGAGGGGCACAATATAGGTAACAACTTCACAAATGCAGTTTAAATGACAATTAATTCACAGAGAATGATCTGGGATTCTTAGAGAAAGATATAAAGATGCCTTGTACTGATTGATTTATTAATTTAAACAATTTTTAAGTGTTAAACAAAGATTTCACTGCATTCCCTAAATCAAGTTATTTTATTTCATAGATACTGATAGAATTTGCAGTGCTGCTGCAAACAGGAGTGGGATTTCCCAGCTGGCAGATGGTCCACCACAATTCAAAACTCGTGAGCAGAACAACATGAAAGAAATATCTCACACAGCTGAATGTTGTCATTTAAAGACTCCTAACAGAATTAAATATCTAATATTTAGGTCTCTTGAATATTTAGCTTTTGTAATAGGTTAAAAATAAATAAAATAGTAAAATTTCATTGAAAAGAATGATCTCTACTGAACTATTTGCCTCAGCCAGATCTGATTCTTAGTTATATCTGCAGAATGTAATTTAATTCAATGGTGTAATAAGGACATAGCAGAGACATCAACGGAATGATTTTTAAATAGTCAAAGTTCAAGTCAGATGTACTTTAGAATGAATTGGAATGCGAACAGCCTTTGACTGAAGAGTATCTTTCACGTTTTGACCTTTTTTTTTCCTTTTTTTCAGACAAACGGTTTTGTCTTTGCTAATTAAGTAGAAAAGTGATTCTTGTTGGACAAAAAAGAAATGGCTGGAATTTTTAACAAAAATAATGTAAGTGATTTCATTCTACTTACAGAAGCAAATTGACTCATGTAATTTCAGAGGGCACTGAACAAACACAAAAGTTAGTAAGAGAAAATTAGTATGATAAAAAAAATAGTCAAACAAAGCAGAAATCAGTGTCTTTCTCTTGCCCTGAATAGTTATCAGGAAGTCAGACTTGAGCAAGAGTAGAATTTAGTCAGTGCTGCAGTGGTTTTAATATTGTTAGCATGAGTAAAGCTCCATTTTCCAGTCTGCTTTTTTTTTTTTTTTTTTTTAGATTTAAGAATATATGTAATTTTGAAATAGGATCAAATGAAGTCCCATCAAAGTGAAAAAATATCAAATGCACATCATGAGTTTCTGAGGCAATGCTAGAGCTCTCAGGTGACACATAAGAAAGATTCCAACTGGGAATATTAGAGCAAGAGTCCTTACATGGGATTTCATTGACGACAAGGATATAAATTCCTGGATGACTAGGATGACTGGGATACTGGTTAATCCACTATGTCACACTTTCACTGTTTCCCGTTGGAGCCATTTCATTTTAGGTAGATAATATATATTCTTTGGTTGAGAGATTTTTATGTTGTTCTCCCTAATCATTAGACTGCAAAGTTACTCTCTTTCTGTCTCTCTTTCTGGTCCAGTGTAGTTATAATGGTTTATATAACATGCAAGACCTCTAAAAAGATGGAGAGAGTGAAATACTGATTGTCTCCTATACGTACCACTTAAACCTTTCAAGGTGGAAGCTGAAGTTGCTGATCTAATTAAATTTTTCTAATCTCAAACATGTTTTCTGTAGGGAGTGTTAGCTTGAGTCCTGCAAACATTTCTTGCTTTTTTTCTATTTATTTAGTGCCAAAAAGTTGTTTTTTTCTTCAGGATGGGAGCGTATGTGTGTGTGGATGCATTGACTTCTGATAATTTCTGTTTTTCATGTAGATTAATTTTCAGGTGAAAAGGCATTCTGTTGGAAAACACCAAACAAGCTCTAGTTACATACTTAGTCTGAGATCAGATGTCTTCTTATCTCTGATGAGGCATTGCAAAGCCTTGCCACTTTATTCAGGGGGATAAATAAGGAACTTGAATAAGCAGAAAGATTATTTTGATTCTTAACCCTTCTCCTTAATCCCCATGTAACTTTAAACCATCTAAGCTTCATGAGGCAAAAGAAGCTGAGTGACTCTTTGTAGCCATAAACATAGATAAATTTTAATCTGATAATTTTGAAAGTGCAATTTTTAACCTTTTATTGTTGTTTACTCAAGGGAATGATATTACAGATTCATCGGGGAATATTTGTGTGGTTTCAGAAAACTAACATTTTTCATCAAAATAAATAGAGTGCCTTTCAGATCCAGAGTGCTTATTTTGGTAGACTGATGTCTTGATATTTCAAAAAATAATGATGATTCTTTAAGTAGGGTATTTTGTTCTATTAGAATATTTGTGATTTTTATGGTGGTTTCCTTCTGCTATTTCAGTGCTGTGTTGTATAAACTATGCTCTCCATAAATTTATAAAAAATAAAAAGCAGTGGGATGGGACCAGAAATATAAATTTATGTTCTTTGTCCTAATATCCACTATATACCAAGAGAATCTGCTTTCTAAAATGTGTAATCTATGAATAATTTTCTGTTTTAGATTAAGTATTTCTATTAAGCCCCTCCATAAGAAATAAAAGCTTTTAATTAAGAGTTGTTCGAAATTAGTTACCCAAGTGCAAGTAGAACTGTATACGAAAGGTATTTCATACATTTGTTTTTCCAGTTAGGACAGTGATTCCTATGCTATCCCTAGTGAGCTGGAAGTGTTGTTGGGTATTTGACACTTTATCATTGACCTTGGAGCTCTCTGGTGAATGTTTTCCTAGTAGAATACAATACTGGACTACTGCAAACGCAATTGGTAAGAGAAATCTTAAAAAAGCCCTTGGTTTATGTCCCTGCTTTTGAACCATCACCACTTATAAATGCACTAGCTCCAAAGTGGAAACTTATGTTTTATATAATGCATTGGTGTTTTGGAGGGGAAATTGAGGTGATATTATCTGCTGCTGATGTTATGCCTGTTTCAGAAAGACTGTGCCTTGCTTTAATTTTTTAAGTACCAGAATGCTGTGTTTGACTGTAAAGTCCAGGTTAGTTTCTTTGAAAAGTTATTTCTCGATAATTTAACATCTGTATTAAATTTCTCAATAATTTTCCTTTATATCAATATTTGGAATGGAATTTCACTAGCCAACTTCTACCTAATAGGTGTTCAGAATTATCAGCGTTGATAGATCTCTCTTCGCCTTCCTCCCATCCCAATCTCTCTGTCTCACCTAGTGATACCTACTGTATCACACAAAGCAGTGCTGAAGTAGTATTTCAAGGACTAAAGTCTTTAAAGCTTAAAGAAAAACTTAAAAAGAAGACAATCAAGGGGAAAAAGAGACTAACAATAGACCACTGAAGCTTGAAGAACAATGAAATCCTCTGTTTCAGCTCTTATTTAAGTCATCACATCTGGCAAACGGATAGAAAAACACAGTCCCATGTTTTCTATGTTTTTTTTTTTTTTTTTTGTCTTGCTTTCTTTTGTAGGGACTAAGCTAAACTACTTTGTATTTTGGAATCTGCCAGTTCCATGAAGCTGCACAGTTTATCAGAAAAAGAAGGATTTATGTTGAAGGCAATAGGAGAGGAAGGACTTTGACTCCAAATTATGTTAATAAAACAGCAATAATAATACAAAATCAAATCAGTACCCTCACCTGCTCTACTGCTTTCAGATGAGTGCCACATTATGCATGCAGTGGTTTCTTGAAAGCCAGAGCTGGTATTGCTACAGCAGTACTTAAACTGCCTGCACAGTACAAAGAACTTTAAGGAAGCTGAGACATTGACTAGAAAGTGTCAAAATATTTTAGGGCCTTTTTTTTTTTTTTTTTTTCCCATGATCGTCTCAGTCCAGTATATTGTGTCCACGGAACAGGAAGAACTTTAACCTGTCTGGGGTTTACTGATTGTGCTCAGCTACAAACTAGAGTAGACTAATGCAGCTAAAAGAGAGCTCATATTGTCATTGTGGCACTACTTAGTGTGAATAGTAATAAAGTCAAGGTTTTTTTGTGACCCAAGTTCTCAGATGTCCTTTTCGTTCAAATGTGTGGCTTTGGTGGACCAAAAAAAAGTAAAATCTAAATTGAGGCATCTAAAGGTCCTAAATTGAACTGTGAGGTGGAGAGATGGGATTGACATGAGATTCAGAAGAGCATGGCTATGGAAGAGTAAGGCTGAGTCTGAAAAGTTCAAAGTATTAAAAGTCTTTTGCACGAGATGTGTGGTCTCGTAATCGATATGATGTTTAACACAATGAACAAATACTTCAATACTGGCAAAATACATTCTTATTAGTTCAAATGATAAAACATGCTACTATGTTCTGAAACTGCTGGTCCCTGCACAGTTCTTTATAAACAAAAGCTGCAAATACAACAGTGTATTAGTCTGATCTCATATATATGAGTAAGGATGTGCAAACCTTTGCTTAATTGAACCACAAAATGGAAAAGTGGCTTAAACAGTGTGTAAAATCTTGGCCATTAAGAGAAACTCTGCTAAAGAAGATATTTCTGTACTCAAAGGAATATCTACTCATTTAAACTGGCTCAGTTAGTAGAATTTCTCTCTGTGTTTTTCTTACTATGTTCCTAAATTCTAACTTAAAATTCTCATTGGGAGAAGAAAATAGAAACAGAGACACAGCAGCAGGAATTACTCCAGTTCTTTTGTGCTGTTCTGCTTATAAAAGGGTAACACAGTGGAGCTAGGCCAAACGCAAGCTCTCTCGATTTTTAAGTAGAAAAGATATAGGGTGAGCAAAAAGGTAGAGGAAATAAGCTTGAAAGGTAGCTGAATAGATAATGATGTTATTGAGCTCTGTAGTGACATGGCTCTTGCTAGTGTTGTGCCTCTGTATTTTCTTGATAGTCAGCCCAGATTATTGATGAGCAGAGTAACTATACTGCTGAAAACGAATAATTCAACTTCAAAATTCACAGCCATTGCTAGCCATAATGCATTTTGCCTTGGTAATATGACTGAAAATATAGCATGGATATATGCAGTGTGATAGCTGTTCTACGCTAAACAGGTTTTACATAGCACCTACACAAAGCCAACACTTAATAGAATCCCTTGAGTAAACACTATTATTAGTATTTGTTTTTCTCAATGTTGTGTTTTCAAGCAATCCAGGAACCTCATGGTTTAAACTGGGGGGTAGGTGAGGGGAAGGGAACAGAGAAAAGGAATTATTATTCTACTATAGGTGGGGAATTCTAACAGGCTGAAAGTATGTGATTTGGTACCAAAATTTAAATTAACTCCATACTACCATGTCATTTCCCCAAATTAATGGCCACTCTTATCTGCAGTGAAAAAAACATCTTTAAATTGTATGATGATTTTTGGATAGTGGCAGCGTCAGGCTTTGTGGGACAGGTACGGAGTACTTGATAAAGTTACAGTACTCTGGTTCCCAAGGCTGCTTTCACTACACACTAATTTCAGCCAACCATTTCTCTAATGCAAGATACGTTTTAGAGCTTGATTAAGACTTTTTTAGTCACATTTGCTGGCAACTTTTGCACTCTATCTAGTAACAATCCATCCCCTGGCATTTTTCTGGAATGCTTGTAGAACGAGCAAAAGCCTATTGAACAGCAGACTTTTCCAGGGGAAAACTGTTCCACAGAGCAGGCTCATGAATAGCTTCAGTCTGGAGGCAGGAAGAGTTGTACAAAGTCTGCACAGATTTGGGTCAGCTGTGCAATTCAGATTCACTTTACTTTGTCAAATTTCTGGGTTTACAGGTCTGGATTTTTTACCCACTGAGTCAGCAAGATCCCAAGAAAAGAGCTTTTCCACAGGGTAAGCAATAGTCAGACATAAGCACCCAAGATGATACGCAATGATTTGTGAATGACTTATTTCGTTTCAATATTGTGAAGCATATTTGAGAAAAGCTACAGAAAAGGGGATACAGAGTAAACATGATATCTGAGGGCATTTTTATGTAAAGAAATCACTCTTTGGTTTGCTGAAACCACAAAACAAACAAGCAAAAAAAGATAGATTTGTTGCTTTCTATGTCACTAATTTCATTTCACAGAATCACAGACTCACAGAATGGGTCAGGTTGGAAGGGACCACAGGGGTTCATCTGGTCCAACCTCCCTGCTGAAGCAGGGTAATTCTAGAGCACATGGCACAGGATTGTGTCCAGATGGTTCCTGAATATCTCTTATGAGGGAGACTCCACAGTCTCTCTGCGCAACCTGTTCCAGCACTCAAGGATCAGAACTGAGTAGTAAAATGTTCAGCACAGAGAGAGAGATACCATTTTCCAGAAGTACCAAGGATGTTACAGACAAACAATAACACAGATTTACAAGCAGTTTTTCTGGAGTTTAGAGAAGACATAGGACTGTCTCGACTTGATGATCATTGTGGTCCCTTCCAACTCAGAATATTCTGTGATTATGTCTGCATTAAAGGTGTAGAATTTCTCTGTGGCCCTCAGAAGAAAATGGAAAGGAAAGAGTGAATTAGGAAACAGATAGTTGCAGCAAAAATAATTACTACATAGATAATAAAGGTTAAAACCAGAGGCTAAAGCACTGTCACCTTTAGCACTGGACTGGATATCTGTAACTTATGGTGAGAACTTTTCAGGGTTAGGGACCATTGTGTAAGAACTCTTAAATGAAGAAACATTACAGAAGAATTTTTTCTCTTGGTAAGACTGTATAATGACAAATTGACCTACAAGTAGCTAAGGTGACTGAGCTGTGGAACTTCACATTTGAATTAGTTCAGAGTGAATAACAAAAAGCTCCAGAACGCTATCAGTTTAATGTTTCTTTTCAGAAACATTATGAATTTTTATTCCTTGTGAGCAGGATGTGTATTTCTCACCAGTACTGTTCAATAAGTAGATACAGACATACTGCATTGCTGGTTTTTTTTTTTTTTTAAATTTTTTTTCCCACAGCTTAAAAGGCAGTGAATAAATTTGCTGCTTGAGGAAATTTAAGTGAGTGAATATCATTACTGAAGATCACCATCAGGTTGCCAAGCTGAGGTACACGCAAAGGGAGCATGTGAAAAGAATAAACTTAGTGAACTAAGAAAAGAAGTGCTTTCTTAAGCGGAAAAATATTTCTCAGTGAAGTACATATTTCAGCTCACTACCTTTGATGATCAGTGAATATGTATTAATGACTTCAGTCGCAATGAACTCTTCAATTAGGGTACAATTGATCAACTTTAGGTGAATTCCCATTTGCAGAAAATGAAGCCATGTAGAGGGGCATAAGTAAGAAGAGGTGAGGAAAATTGTATTATACCTCTTGGTGGCACTGGATATATTTAGGACTTTCTTGGTAGGGATGAGACATTACAGTTCGAATTCTCTCATGCAGAAGGGGGAATTCAGAGTCGATCTATTATAGCTTAAGAAAACCGTAAGATATTCAAGCCAAAAAAAGAGCCAATTTCTCTTTGAACTTTGCTCTGAATATTTTGTTACATATTTCTTCAAATTTAGCCACTTGATTAAGTTCAAATTTTATCATATTTATTGTTTTGTGCATTTTAACTAATATATTGTTAATCACAATCTCTCCTTTTTTTTTTTGCTGGAAAGTCTGTGTTTTGATGAGGGGGAGAAACATATTGCTGTGAAAAGAAAAAAATTGAAAGTACACAATTTTCAGAGTAAAAATAAGCTACCATAATTTTGGAGTCAATTTGTAGTTTTAAAGTATTTGGATTTTACAACGCTTGAAATACAGTATGAAATCTTGATTTTATTTTATAATTTCTAGAAAGAATTAAGATTTCTAGTTTAGTTTGTTCACAAGCCTCCCATCCCACAGTACTATTTTTTTATATAGCAAATGCTCAGTAGGTAAATATTCTGTCTTTATTTGAATACTTAGAATGGAAATAAGTTGTCATCTTGCTCTGCACAGTCCTGTAAGAGATACTTATGATTTATTACAATAGAAAGATGTGAATGGAGTGGGGGCAGAAAGAAAAAGGGTGGAAAAAAGTGAAGGCAAGAAATTAAAGAGGGGCTTATGCTTTTACTTTTCACTTAACTAGGTGGGGCTGCAAATTGACATCCTGCTACATGAATTTCAATAAAATTTATTGAAAGAAAGTGACTTCTTTAAAATACTGAAAAGCTCAAGGAGTTTATTTCAGGTCCCAGTGATCTTATTTACATTTTCAAAAACAAGAGTTCCAATTGACTGAGTTATTAAATTGAAACACTCAGAGAAAACACTTCAGTAAGGATGAATCCATGTATTCTTTCTACTTCCAAGAACACAGGCTGAATTTTTTAAGACAGACAGAAATGTTTGTTACCAGGGAAATATCAGGTCGCAGAAGGGAGATGAAGGACTGAGCTTGTATATATATGAAAAACAAACATTAAAGTGAAAGTTGCTCTCAGACTGTGAACAGTCTCAGGAAGAAATCAGACATAAGCAGAGCCAAAGTGGGTTATCACTGATTTTAATGACATTCCAGATACTGTGAATTTGTTGTTAACAGCCTAGGTAGGTCAGTGGTGAAACATTTGTGGATGAAATGATCTAGAGAAATGTGCATATTTTGCAACTTGGGACTGTTAAATAAACATTCTCATGCACTTATCAGCAAACTGTGCTGCTTTTTTTCTCTGAGAAACCTCTATGAATGGACCAACATATTCTTGAATTGAATATTGAGTGCAGAATTCTGTCTAACTGCTGCAAAAGGCTCTCCAGCATGTTTGATAGCTATTCTTTAACAGATACTGAGTATTAAAAATCTCCATCTGCTTTGACCAAGCACTAGGGTCAGGTGAGCTTCCTGATTAAGCAATATTAATAGTGTCATTTAGACCAGCCCAGTGGTAGAACTGGTGTACATGAATCATTATGTGGCTGAAATGACCCATGTGAAGAAAAACAGAACAAATCTTATGTACTGTTTAAATTCCTGTCTGAAAAGAAAAGCATACAGATGACCTCTAGGCCTTGAGCTCTCTCATTACAGAACTGTTTCCTTTGCTCTGTGAAACGTTTGGTTAACACTCACTGAGTTGTGAGTGGCTTTTTGTGCCTGTGTTTATTAGAAAAACCACTAAAACCAGAGAGATCACAAAGTCAAAATACCTTCAAGTGGTGTTCCCACCCTCGGGATTTCAGCTGCATTTTAACTGTGACTGCTTTGAAGAGGTCTGCATTATGCCAAGTTAATCATTACAACCTCAATTAGTACTAGCCTGATAACCTATAGCATAGTGGCAGAAGTTTTCAATGTATCCAGTATATACTTCAGTGCATTTTTTATATTAGGGATCTTTCTTTGAGTCATGGCTGTGCTAAGGAATTGTGGGCTCAGTAGAAACATATTTTTTTTTACTAATTTAGAATCGAATAAGTAAACAGTACTCAGGATTGCAAGTTGAAATCCTAAATTATGGCAATCTCAACCAATTTCTGGAAAGAAGTCATAGAATCGCTAAGAAACTTGTCTGAGGAAACTAGACTTGCAAGTCTCCAGCTTGTCTCCAGCTTGCCAACAGCACATGGTAATGTATGAGCTGCACTGCTTGTAGGGACAATGGCATTCAGGCTTTTTCTCAATTCAACTCTTACATTGCCCTTCAACACTATTCTCTAATCCTGTATTTCCTGAGGTATTAACTATAATGTGTTGTTTCTCATTTCCACATGCTGACTCCTTCCTTTCCTCACTAGAACTATGAAAAATCACCGTTGGGGCTAGAATTAAGTATCTTTAACTACATTTCTTGACCTGGACAACCCCAGAGTTAAGGTCATAAACCTTTCCTATTTTAGTCTCTTGAAGTTTCCACACAGGTATTGCACAGCTTTGATCTCATCAGCAAGCTTTAGTCAATGCTCCATGCACAGCACGACTTGCCTGACTACTAGTAACCACTCAAGTTCAAACATCACTGAGTTGGTTTTCCCAAAGTCTTTGTCTCCTTTAAAAATCCAACTTAGCTAGATCAGGCTTTCTAAAATAAGCGTGCCTACTGCTGAGCTAAAAGACTAGGTAAAAAAAAAACAAACCAAAAAACCAAACAAACCCCAACAAAAGTATAGAGAACCAAAACACCATAAGGTTTGCCTGTAGATATCACAGTCTTGAAGTTATTTTAAATACTGAGGCCTTAAAACCCTAAAGATCCTCAAGTCTGGGCTAAAAAGAATGTATGTGTGTTTTCATTTGAACACAAGCTGCTGCTGCATCTTTGATTTATCTTTGAAACAGATGTGTTTTGAGTTGAAGTTAGACGTCAAAGGAGGAAATAAATGTTCAATAGAAAATATTTTTCTTATTCAGAATAGAGTCCAGAAGATAAATTTTGCTCTGAATAGGTAAAATTGTATTTTAAAAGTTCCATTCAGAAGTTCAGAAATGGTTCAGAGATTCAGCTCAGAAAAATATAGAAAATTACAGTTGTGAATCTTAGACACATGTCTTCAACTGATCAAGTTTATAGGGTTAAGTAGGAACATGTAATATCTGGCTGTGAGGATAATTAAATATTGAAATGCTTGAACACCCTGTCTGGAAAGTTTTTCAGCCAGTTTGACTTTATTTCCCTATGTAGAGCCCAGAAATAGTCTGATCCTCCTCCTTTGTTCTTCAGCTTAAACACTTTATATCCATGCTCAGCCCCCTTGATATTTTTGTCTCTATGTCTAGACACCCACCCCGACACATACTCAGACATAGTTAGGCACCTTGCTGAAAACTCTCTTCAGTAAAGCCCTAGGCTAACTCCTACAGTTTTCCTCTCGTCCTCCCCAGCGAGTGTGAGCCACTTCCTCTCGCCTCTCAGCTTAGCCCAACTTCTCCATGCCTGCAGCTCTGTTAGTGGTCCTTCCTGCCTTTTTTTTCTAGTTTTGCTTTTTACCAGCCGGTTTCTTGATTTCCCTTCCTTTCTACTTCCTCTGCTTCCCAGTCCCATGCTCAGCCTTGCATTAGGACCTCCTACTTCGCTCTGTTCTGCCAAAAGACATCCCAGTCTTCCACTTGATGGAAGACATACTTCAGCAAGAAGCTACTTTTATCAATAATCCAGTCAATTATTTAAAAAAAGAGGAAGTCTGTATTTCTCCTAAATTATGGTTTCCAGGTACACATCCTGCTTTCTATTAATAAAACAAACATGTTTTGTGAGCAATGAGCAGGGTCAGGGCTTTGAACATCAATGCTCCATTCCATTTTAACTCTCAAAACCTTTATTATGATCCAACTGCATGACCATACGTCCTGATGGACACAGAGAATGCTGGAAATTTTTCTACATGCGAATAGTCAGCAGGAAGAGATTTATAATTATATCCTTAATAATGTCTGCATCTTAATCCCTTTGGCAGGTAGAGGGAAAGTATGTCTATGTAATATTTGGAGAGACCTACCTTGAGTTATTCAAGGTCAAGCCAATGTATATATTAGGGAAGTGATAGAATGTCTTATCTTTAACTTCATATCTTATTTATAGTACATTTTCTCCTTTAGTATCTTCACTGTGAAGACAACAATGTTAGTGATAAAGAAGATAAAGAACTGGCAGGGAGCTGCATTTAACCATTCTGTCATTTAGGCTGCTCTCAAGGCCTCTGTATAAATGAGCTTTGAGGTCAATTTGACCACCTCTTTTTTAGTACGTAAGAAAGACTCATTTATACTCAAATGGGAATGGAAAGATTTTACCTTTAGCTATATCGTATAACTTTCTATTACTACATAAAATTGTAGTATGTATTATAAATATGTATTATAAAAGTAGAACTACACAAACCTATATAAAAACCTATATGCTAGTTTTATTTATTGTATATATAGCTATGTGCTCTTTATCTCCACCCTTCAAACAGTTCACCATTTCATGTCTACAAATACAGCAATAAAATTAGAATGATTTTTTATAGAAATATATGCTCTTTTCCCTTAAATATTAATAAACCAAACTGGACTGAAATAATTGTCTGAAAATAAATGAGTTTATTTTAAGCCTTATGTATCCTTTGGGGTTACAACACCGCAGCATGCTCTGAATTCTTCTGCTGCCTCCCACATCTGCTGTATGAACTCCCCATTTTAATCAGGAAAAAAAGACACAATAACAAACCAACTAAACAAACCAACCCACCAAAAGTACTAGATATCTCATATTTTTTCCATTGTTGATTTCACCATTCATCCTGGTTTTGCTTTATGTGTCAGAATGGCTCTTCATTTCTGGACTTACATGGAGTAGCCCGAATAGCATGACAATTGCACTTGCAGGATAAAGACATTCACAGATTAATTTTTTTTTTCTTTCTGTTCTAATAAGATTTCTGAACTTACTGTATCTTCCTTATTGCTTTCCTCTTATGTTCATCACTATTATGCGTGATGATATTAGGAGAAAGAGAACAGTGCAATATTCCAAGGTGTCAAAATGTGTGCAGTTGTACCATAGTTGGTGTAGAAGAATTGCAGTTGGCAGCAGCACTGTAATGTGCTTTTGTCCTCCTCACCTCTTGCTTTTGTTCCATTACCATTAATCTCTAGATCCTGATGTGCCACTGGCAGAGAGGAGAAGGCTGTTCCTTAGCCCCCTCTGGGGAGTCCTTGCAAGCCTGGAGGCTGATTCTAAGAATGTGTTTGGAAAGCACACTAGAACTAAACTGATCAGCTTCTGCCTTGCAACCGGGATCTGACTCAACAGCTTTTTTGTACATGCTTTTTCTACATGCCCATCCTCATTCAGAGGCTCGTTAACTCTGTGCATCCTTTCAAAAGAGGTGCCAGAGGAGTTTGGGTCTTGACCACAGAATGGTGGTTTGCCCATCCAAAGTATATTATCAGAAGCGTTTGCAGTGTCTAGTCCTAGCTCAACGTGGCTGCTTACACAGTGAGAACTCAGACCAGTTAAGTGACAGATCCTTCAATAGCAGTTTGTCTGTGCACTTGGGTCCTGTTCCTTGCTTATCCTGAGGCTGAATTTAAAGTTCTATCCGTGAAGTTCCTAGGTGTCCATGGATTAGAGTATCTTGTAGTACTGTCTTAGTGAGGTGCTTCCTTTGTAAAGGAGTGGAGGGAAGTGTGAAGGAGTTATCCAAGCTGTGAGGCACCTACACATAGTGGCTACTGGCTTCATCCAATCATATAGCTCACATGTGGTCAGAGCTGCACAAAAGACACATAAAAGGATGAAGTCTACATACAGAAGATTTTTTAGTCTAGACTAACAGAAGATTAGACACAGAATTTCATTATGAGACTAGAGGGTAGATCTGACTTCAGGTGTCATCTATTTTCTGATTGAAGTTAATATGCTTTTAAAAAAACGAATCAAAGGAGTATTTCAATTTAAACTTCCTTGTGCAAGTGTCTCACTGACCTGAGAGATAACGAAATGTAAATGGTATTCAAACCTCTTAATTGCTGCCAATAGCAATTCTTTTGTTACTCTGAAAGGGAAATGGCAGAAGCATCTCTTCCAGAGAATAAAGCCCCAGGTAAAAAAGCAGTAAGTACCTCATTAGCAACACTGCACTACAAGTGTGCCTAAGATCCCACAGACTTCAAGCCAAGTGTTAAAATAGGCTGTGTTGAATGGATGACTAAATTGTTCCAATGACAGTCTCTCTTTGATGAAAGGTGCCTAGAGCTACCGTTCTTAGGTTTGCCTATGGTGCCCATCTGTCTTTTACCGTTCAATACAGTTCACTTCTCTCTCCTTCTCTCTCAATTCAGTATCTTCAAGGTATTTGAAAGTTGGGTATTAGAGATTATAAAATAATAGCTCTTGCAGTAGGCACTCACAGTTAGGAGACTGTTAAAGTGATTGGGTATTTATTTTAGTGAGCGTCACAGAGCACTAAAACAAATAAAACCCGCATTAGTTGTGAGTTACTGCAGGAGACATTCTGCACCATTGAAGCTGGGTGAATAAAGCCTTGGAAATTTAAAATATTCTTTATGTGCTAGTGTATATATATATAGAGAGAGAGAGAGAGAGAGAGAGAGCATATATATGTTTATTACTTTTTAGATATACTCTAAGCCAGACTGCAAGCATTTCCCTTTCATCTTCTGTATACTTAATAACTTTGTGAAATGCATTGAATGCTATGATAGAAAGATGCCATAAAAGCAAAGTGCCTGGCCAATTCCTGTTTGTTTTGCTCACGCAATTAGGAAGTGCCTGCATCAGTAAATCAAACACTACTTTTTCCAGTACTAGATGAACTGATTTCTCAGCTGACTTGAGCAACCAAATGAGAACACTTATAGGTCTCTCTTCCATCTCAAAAATCCTCTAAAGTAAAAGAAAAAAGCTCTTGCCTAAAGAAGCCACTTCTTTTTTTTTTTTTTTTTTAATAGATACAACGAATGGGACAAATGGGTCATGGATGGAAAGATAATTTGCTAGTCTAGCACAAGTGTCACTGAAGCCAGGTAGATTCCCAGTTCTGATGTGAGTTTCATAATAATTCAAGGCACAATTTTGAGTTTGTGCCAGTAAAAATGGTGCATAAAATTGATTTACAAATGTATATTTTAAATACATCAATAAATAAAATCACATGCAATTAAGTAAAATCCAAGAATTAGTTTAAAAATAAACCAAAAATCCCTACCTTTTCTTCCAGTAGAAAAGAATGAAGAAGTTTATGTTTGATTCTCATCACGTATTTTAGCACTCACTTTCTGGGATGAGCAATGCATAGCACAGAAAGCATAGAAATCTTACTAAAATTTATTTGTCTTGCTAATTCTTTATTTACAGTCTTTCACAAGGAAGAACATTCACTGAAGTCATTCAGTGGTGTTTAAAGAGATGCAAATGCTCAAAGCATGCATGTTCTTCATACAGTCACATAAGCAAAATAGTTTGCTAAAAATATCTTACTGCCAGTTCCCAAACCATACAGTATGGTCTTTTTGGAAGGGCACTGCAGATTAAATATGTCTTAGCCTACATATACCCTGGTTGCCTCAGCAGAGTTGGGGAATGCTTCTGGCACAGGGACTCCAGCCCCTTCGTCATTAGGTGACAGCACACTCTTAGCACCAGCTATAGCTCAGGCCGACAGCAACTCTCTCCCTGTTCCCCTTCTGGTGTTTGCACAGTCCAAGGACCACAAGAATAAAAGAATTTATGGACATGCACAGGAGCTTTCCATGCCATCTGGAATTATCTGCAGAGACACATTTTTGGTAGATGGGATAGCTCCTAGGATAACCACGACGCAAGGTAAATGCTGCCCTCTCATGTGGCCCCAGGACATGTTTGCCCAAGTGACATCTGGATTTTGGGAGTGAGTTTGCTACATATGAAGAGCATCCCAAATAAGAAACATTCAAGGTATGGTCCTTGGCTTCTAAACCAAGACCTCTCCTAAAACTTGACTTTCCTTGGCCACATTTCTCCTGGACTGTTGGCTTGCCCTGTTACTACAGCAGCGGCTTAACTACAGTTAACGTTCAGGTGACACTAACCAGAGCAACTGACTGGGCCAGGGATGTCAGAAATACTCCCTTATTAATGTTCCTCATTCCCTGGTGCCTTCTTACTGGCCTGCACACCTAGGGCACTACAGTTCACTGGCTGGACAAGTGCTGGCATGCTCTTGAGTCACTTGCCATATGCCTGTGCTTCTTAGTTCTGGAAGCACAGAGGTTCTTCATGCCCTCCTATGACTACTGTGGATTTAAGTACTACTCAGTCCTAGCTGCAGCCTGCCCTTGCAGAGAAATCTTTTAGCAATAAACTTTCTCCCATAGAAACAACCTTATATAAGAAGAAGTGGGTTTTTTTGGTAGAATCCCTGTCTGGTCCCACATGTTACCAGAATGTCAAGTAAGCATTTGGAATTAAATGATCAGTACCACTGTTCAAGCTGCCTGGCAACTTTAAAATTGTGTCAAGAAAATCATAACCCTGAAAGAAATCACCTAGAATGTATCTGATTTTGGGTTGTTCCCTCACTTGTATGTACAACAACCATTATAAATTACTGAAGTGGCCACCAATCACTATGCATTTATCTAAATATGGCCTACCTACAAACTTCCAAAGAAATGTAAAGATGACCTGTATTAATGAAAGGGAAAGACCTGAAGTTGTTGAGAAGTCATAAAAGGGTGTGGAGAAGCTCAAAATTTCATATTATCAGTTTGGTAATATCATGTTATAGATAGACCTTTTGAGACAATTTTCTTCAAGTCTGTCACAAATAAGGTTTTTAGTTATCTGGAAGAAATTTTTGTGATTAACCCTGATGAAAAATGGATTAAACCTAAAGAGTAATTAATTTGGTTGTAATAATAAATAAATTATTGCTTTACTGCTTCATCTAAACTGTTTTCTGTTTTTCACTTTTTTGCGTAATAAGCATTTGTTGAAAGTTTCTAAGATTTTTCATTATTTTCAATCATAATGGACTATATGGCACCAATCAGCAAATTTTGTGCATGGAAAAATAAGTAGATGCAAAATAATTGATGAGTGATCAATAAATATTTAATTGTGAAGACACCAAATAATGTCCTCTTTAACAGCACACAAGTATGACATTTTTAAAAGACTTATCAGAGTCAGAATTTTAGCTATACAAAAATAGTAATGGTTCCGTGACAAATAATTAAAAAAAATAAAGACATAACACATGGCCTAAAATTAGATCTTTAAAATATGAATTTCTGTACAACTATATTTAGTATAATATGACTAGATGATTCTTAATACCATGTCATTTGTATGCATACAGCTTTCTCACTTCATAAGGGCTGCTTATCTGTTCAGTGCCTGGCCAAGAACTATACTGACTGGTAAATGGATGTTTACAATATTTTCTATCCTGGACATAGTAAATTGGTCCTAATGAAGCAGGACAAAGTGGTATTGATGCTTCCATGTGAAATTAAAAAAAGCTTCACCACAAAGGGCCGATTTACGTTCTTATTATTCACCACATGAAAATAAAATAGCTTTGGCATAATAAATGAGGATTCTTTGACAGCAATCCAGTGTCTACATACATTTGGAATTGGTTTCTTTGCTCAAAATTATAACAAATATCTGATGTGAAGAAAATGCTCCCTTTTGGTTTTCTGACATGCTATGCTAGTTCACACTGCATTATGTTACATTGGATCATGAGCCAAGCAGTGGGGGAGGAGGGAAGGGAGAAGAGTGGGTGGGAAGGAGAATGACTGTGTGACATAATCTAAAGAGACATTTAAAATCATCGGAAGTACAGAGGAAGGAATGATATATCAGGAGCCCCCATTAACTGCTGCAGCTTGGGTTCAAAAGCACATTGATCCTGACCCTTGCATTCCTAATTGCTTATTTATAGCTTTGAGAGGCACAGTATTATGCAGTGAGGCTGTTACAAGGTACAGATGCAGAAGAGCAGAATCTCTGTGGCTGGCAGACCCTAAAATCTCAGTCACAGAGAAATTCTTAGCAAATGAAGCACCATTAAAAAACAAAGAACAAAATACAAAATCCCTGACAGGGCTTAGAATAGACAGTTAATACTTAATAAATAATGACAAAAAACTACTACCCGGTTCTTAATAATTTACCAGTGGTTTATTGTGCTCTTACATGATATGGTGTTTCTGTAATTTATTTTTCTTTAAAGTCATGTAATGATACACAACATTGTAAATGTAAGTTGTTTTCTTTCTACAGAAAGGAGAAAAAAAACCCCGTCAGGCTAAACGAGCCTAAAATATTTAATGCAGGTGGTAAGAAGAAAGTGTAATAGAAATAGTTGTGGAAACTGTTCAAACACCCATTTGCTTGTGGAAATTTCAATTTCTCAATATTCTAATGGTTGAAACAATTACTTAAGATGCTAGAACAGATACCTGTTACAGATTCAGAATGTGATAGCCAATAATAAGTGTGCGAGGCATAATTGGCACATCAGCTGGCAGGGGCTGATGAGGTTGTAACTGTCTCTCTTTGCCTAGACTCTTCTGATTACATCCAATTTGCTTTCCGTTTTTACTGAGAAACTTGACTTCCATATTATGGTAATGTTATCATACTCTTTCTCTAACTGGTTGTATTTACATTTCCTTATCTCAGGATGGGTTTAGAGAAAATCAACTAAAAGCAAGTTTTCTTTGTTAAGTTTTTTCATCATCCAGCAAGTTTCTGAGACACTTGCTGTCATTCTTTATGTTCTTATTTGCATCCAGACTTCTCTCAACAGTAATTAAGAAAAATTAGATAGAGATATGAAACCAAGACCTTAGGTAGTATTCTGTGTGGGACAAAAGAGAAATAAATTGGGAACTTAAGACTGCTCCATCTGAACTGCTTTCGTGCATTTCACCTATTGGAAAACTGAGATAAGTTATTTTAAATGTTGTGAAGTGCTATGCATCTGATCTAGAGGATGTGTTGAGAAACAGCAAAAACAGAGGTGGTCTTTAGACCCAAGTCCAAAGTTTCTGTAGTTCAAGTCTCAGATTTCGGAATGTTATAAAAATGGAAAATTTCTATACATGTTGAAAAGCACAATGATAATACGGTAAAATCTTTCTGCAAGATCAAAAAAAACACAAACCCACAACCTCCTCCTGGATTGCAGAACATCTTAAAAGACAAAGGCCATTTTTCTATCTGCTCAAAATGCTGCTCTTGGCTGAAATTCTGGTGAATTTCTGTGAGACAAACTCCATCTCACAGAAATAGCTCTGCTGCTTTAGTTAGAACAGAATGTCACAGTCTTCCCTGTGGAAAGGAAACTGGTTAATCAGTGTATAAATATGATTAAGGAAGTATTTTCTAATTGGATGAAATGACTCCCAACCCTACTTTTAAAAAGTAATTTTGGAATTCATGTTCTTCAAGTACCAATACTTGAAGACATAGAGGGACCCTTTTGCTTTCAAAGTGCAAAGGATAAATAAATGGCTCTGGGGCAGTAAATGACCAAAACTTTAGCTGCAGAAAATTAAGAAAGCCAATGGACAAAGCTATGCTTATCCAACCGGGACACAAGACAGAAGAGAATTTTCTTCTAGCTAAGATACCTTTTAAACTGTGGTAGCAGAATACCTCCAGCATCTGACTCATTCAGACCAGAAAATTTAAAAAATGCTGGGGGCAATAGACTAGGTGAAAAAAATTGCAGTATGGAACATTCTATTTTTCATTTTTATTTGAAAAATCCTGTCTTTTTCTATTTTAATGGTGAAATTCTTCACAGCATGA
Source organism: Oxyruncus cristatus (assembly GCA_013399855.1). Taxonomy (NCBI): domain Eukaryota; kingdom Metazoa; phylum Chordata; class Aves; order Passeriformes; family Cotingidae; genus Oxyruncus; species Oxyruncus cristatus. The sequence goes on from VXAY01003450.1 coordinate 466,834, forward strand.
ATATTCTGCCTTTCAGTCAGCTAAGCCAATCCTTTAGGAAACTTTTCAGAATACCCTCAATATGCAAATAATGTAATAAAACCCATTTTGCTTGAGTATGCAAATCTGACATATATTAAATAATCATAAGCCTGAAACATATTTTCATTGAAATGAGAAAATATGTCAGCAATGTAAGCAAAGCAAAAACCTAATTTAGGTCTAGTTGTCTCTAACTGTGCAAGACCAAGCTCTACACTGAGTCGAATTCCTTTGAATTCCTAGTTTTTGCTCACATACTATTTGCTCACATTATCTATTATATGCTTTTATTCTCTTACCCTTCTGCAGTCTCTGGTTTCCTCTTGTGTGGTGGATTGCATCAGGCATTTCTGCCACAGTGGTCTTACACCATTAAATCTTTCTGAGCTCTTCCATCTTCTAAACTCACCATTAATTATCTTGTATGTACAAGCATTGATGGCCTAATTTTTACCTTCTTCTCTCCTCTAGCCTTTTAACTAATATTATTGGTCCTATTTTTTCTAAAAATAAGTAATAAGTAGCACTGTAACAGTGAGCACGTTGTACTGAAGTGAAAAGCAGCCCATGAAGCCTCTGCTTTTGCACACAACATCAGTACATCTGGCAAACATCTGGAGGCTGGTATCTCTGTGTCATTGTTAATTAGTGTGAATCTTATTATCTCATTGTTTCCTTGATTGCTGGTATTATCTACTTAGTATCCTATAAACGTCTTAAGAATAGCCACAATCTTTGTTCCCAGGGCTCACTTTTACCACCAGTTTGCAATTTAAGATCTAAACCAATTCATGATCAGCTGTTACTCTCCAAGACAAATGACACAGAAGTCTTTACATTATAAACCATTTTTTGTATTAATTCTGTTTCTGTGGAGCACTGAACTCACCAATGATGTTTCTAGGCATATTCATTAGCAAACGAAAGAATAACTAAGTGTCTATAATCTAGGATGTTTCACAGAATCACAAAATATGATGAGTTGGAAGGGACCTGCAAGGATCATCAAGTCCAACTCCCTGCACAGGACCATCCCCAAGAGTCGCACCATGTGCCCAAGTGTATTGTCCAAACATTTGAACTCTGTCAGGTTTAGTGCTGTGACCACTTCTCTGGGGAGCCTGTTCCAGTGCCCAACCACCTTCTCGAGGAAGAATCTCTTTCTAATACCCAACCTAAACCTCCCCTGACACAACTTCAAGCCAGTCCCTCAGGTCCTGTCACTGGTCACCACAGAGAAGGGATCAGTGCCTGCCCCTTTTCTTCCCCTGACAAGAAAGTTGTAGACTGCAATGTGGTCTCTCCTCAGTCTCCTCTTCTCCAGGCTGAACAGACCAAGTGACCTCAGCCACTCCTCCTACAGCTTCCCCTCAAGGCCCTTCACCATCTTCATTGCCATCCTTTGGACACTGTCTAAAATCTCAATATCTTTCCTATATTGTGGTGCCCAAAACTGCACACAATATTCAAGGTGAGGCCGCACCAGTGCAGAGCAGAGCGGGACAATCCCCTCCCTTGACCAGCTGGTGATGTTTTGCCTGATCCCCCCCCAGGACACAGTTGTCCCTCCTGGCTGCCAGGGCACTGCTGACTCATATTCAACTTGACATTGACCAGGATCCCCAGGTCCCTTTCCATGGCACTGCTTTCCAATATCTCATTCCCCAGTCTGTACATACATCCACGGTTGCCCCATCCCAGGTGCAGAATGTGGCACTTTCCCTTGTTGAACTTCATACATTTTTGGTTGGAATTATGATGTAGAATATTCTCGATCATTGTTGTTTGGTGAGCAGAGAAATAAAAGGGTGTGTATATTCAAGCTTCATGCCAGAATAGGTCAATACAGAGTTTTTTTGGAGTTACTAGAACTACTCATAGTTTTTAATTTGGTGAGTTAGAGAAGGGAAAAGACCTACTTTCATGCCTCTGTGGACATGAGAGGTAACACTCTTGCAAGGGCTGGTTCAGGTCCTGTAAGCCACTGATTTTTCCCACTGCAGCATGGGCAAAATGATGCAGAAGTGACGGATACCCAGGTGATGTCTGGAGGCAGGAGGTTGGGTGCAGAGGTGTGTGAGACTCAAGACAGCTGAGCTTGGGGCAGGTGGGGTGAGAGAGCATTTTTGGATGGTATTTTTGGAAAGAATCCTGCCAAGGCCATCCTGAGCTAGAGAATGCCTGCACCTTTGGGATCAACACTGACAGGAGTTTGGGGCTGGCAATGGACAATAACCCAAATGCTTTCCAAGAGGAAAGTATGAATTCTTGAAAAAAAATTGTTTCACAGGGGTTAAAGATTGATTTAATGCTTAAACATGGTGCAATCATAGTGTCCAATTTCAGGCAATGAGACAAAGGCAGGAAGGGGGAAGCATATTGTGAATAAGAGATTGCAATCAGACTTTTGGGATGATTTACCGTAGCCTTTGTATTTTCATTCCCTGTTACATACATCTTCTGGATGTTAATCTGAAAAGGGATTAATAGTATTTCTGTTCAGTGTGTCTACTGCCATTCCCTATCACCACAGTTGCCTGTGAATAATTCATACCGTCTAATGTACTTCTTTTTAATTCTGTAACACCAGGACATTTAATTTACGTACAAAATAGGAGAGGAGATTCCTTTTATCAGATCAGTGAATTAACTCTGAATGGAAAATTATCTTACTGGTTAGTGGATTCTCACTGTCACTACCCCCTTATGAAGAAATAAGAAAAGGCTTTTCGTTGCTGATGTTGGAGGTTTTTAGGTTTTGGGGGACATATATACATATATTTTTCATCTGGGCTACTCTGTAGTAGTTTATAATGAATAATTCAAATGACATGGGAAACCAAAGCTGCTAGAGACTCCCTTTATCATCATTAATTGTAGATTTCCTCTTCTATTAGTATTACTGCGCTGAAAGTTTGTACTGAAGAAATCTAAAGAGTGTGACTTAGAGCATTTTTAATTCTTCATCATCTGCCAAAGGTGCAATGAAATTGCCTTGGGTTATGTGCACAGACCTTCCCATGAGACATAAAACCAAAAAGATTTCTTCTCTTTCTCAGGGAGATTTTATTTTACTTCAGACATGAATAGCTACACCAGGGATTTTCCTTCTTCCTCTCTAAAAACTAACTTAACTTTCTTCATATGATTGCATGATGATTAACTTCAGCAATAAAAGAGCATTAATCCCAGGACATGAATAGCACACTTTGATGTTGCTCATGGCCAAAATGCACCACCCGTTCATTTAAATATCACAGAAAACACATCTACTTTCAATGACGTTTGAAATTTTTTCTCTGAGTTATTATAAGAGGTATGATAAGTTTTTAATGAGCTTTAAGCTTATTTTAATTTATTTTACTCTGTGCAAATATCCCCAAGCCTTTTGTTTTAGAATCCCAGGCAAGTATTTAATCTGAGAGAAATTCCAGAAAAGTGTCTCAGTCCTTACGCATATGAGTGGGAGCAACTCCTCACAAGCTATAAATTGCCATAATTTGATGCAATTTTGCACCACCTAAGGAATGGGCATAAAATAAATCTGGGTTTATCCGAAAGCTTGAACTCAACTTTTCCATTAACATTAAAAGAAGGACTAAATTTTTTAACAATGTTGTTACAGCTATACTAAAATACATAAAGGACTATAGGAATAAGATTAGATGAAATCCCACCCTTCTCTCTGTGTTTGAGTGACAAGAGAATAAAAATGACAGTCACAGTCATTGTTGTTGTTCCCCTGTCAGTTAGACCTGACAAGGTGTGATGATTGAGGTACCTTCTCAATCTTAGTTCATGCAGCAATGGCTTACCGGTTGGAAGGCTCACAAGGCCCAAAGGTTTCAGATTTGTAGTTGATGGCTCATCCTGGAACATAATACTATATATAAGGAGTAAATGTGTGCAGCCAAAACACAATGCACAATTTATCTCGGTGAATATAATGGAGATAAGTTGTAACAAAATAAGGCTATACAAAGTTTTGTATGCCCCACAGCAGGGAGCTGCAGCCATACTCCAATGTCGACTATTGTGAGAACAACAATAAGGCTAGGATGGGAGATATTATTAGATTTAGGTCATAACTAAAGTAGAGCTGAAATAAACCTTCTCTACCTGTTGTGTATTCTAGAAATCATCTTATACACTACACAATGTATACAAATGTAAAGATCTTCAAAACTCTATTTGTTCAGAACTCGTATCAGCATTAGAAGCAGTTCTTAGCACTGTACCCTGCAAGAATTTGAATAGAATGTTCTAAAATTATGATTTTTTTAAAGATCCCTAACTAAGCATGAGCCTGGTGACATTTTTCTAAATATATATATAAATGAAAACATATGTAAGACTCTATTGGTGCATTATTGGTATAAGTTGAAGTCAACTGAAGTTAAACTGTTCATAAATGATAAAACCAGGTTCAAGAATCCTGCCTCTGGGTCTGCTGCTCTAATAGATCTCTAGGAATGTATTATAACTGACTAATTTATAAAAACAGGCATTGACTCATTTTCACTGTGTACTGTTATTATGTGTGCCAGGAAATTACAGCTTCCAGGAACTAGAAATATCGCCTCTATTATGCGTGAAAGAAGGGATGCAGGAGGATTGTTTAGGTAAACTGTAAGATGACATGACCTCAGACTTTGTCAAAACTATCAGACACCTATTTGGTTATACTTATATACTAACTAGTTGTTTTGAAATTTTCAGAAATTTCTGTGGTTACCAGGACAGCTCAACCTTTTACACATTATCTTTCAGACAGAATTTGTACAGTAAGCCCACAGGGAGCTGAATGACTGGTCTGCCAATAATCTTGGATTTTCAACATTAGCAATAACCCACAAAGGTAAGCGCCTCTGACATTTCTCTCTTCCCAAAGTTTGCTTAATAGTCAAATCTCCCACCATGTTAATAAAGAAGAAGTGATTATGAGAAGTGTCTGGAAACATGTTAAAATAAAAGGTAAATGGTCTATTGAAACTAATCAGGACTCATTAACACACATCCCAGCAACCCCAAAACAGCAAAGGAAAGCTCTGATGCAGGGAGGTACATGGAGATAAAAATGCATTCTTTTCTCTTAGTGGTAACAGGATAACTCACTTCTGAAGAACAATTAATACAATGGAATATTATCATTCACTTGGCATACATACGATAAGGCTCTAATTTATCTTTGGTAGTGTATTGGGTTTGTGCGGCCAGGTAGCACACGAGGTGTGGGTTTGTGTAGCAGGAGGGCTACAGGAGAGGCCTCTGTGAGATGCTGTGAGAAGCTTCTCCCATGTCTGGCAGAGCCAATGCCAGCCGGCTCAAGGACAAACCTGCGGCTGGACAAAGCCGAGCCAATCAGGAACGATAACAACACCTCTGTGATAACATATCTAAGAAGGAAAAAAGAAGTTGTGTAGTGAGAACATGGGAACAACTCTGCAGACACCAAGGGCAGTGGAGAAGGAGGGACAGGAGGTACTCCAGCCCGTGGTGCAGACCATGGTGGAGCAGGCTGTTCACCTGCAGCCCATGGAGGAGCCCCAGAGCAGGTGGATGCCTGAAGGAAGCTGTGACCCTATGGGAAGCCCATGCTGGAGCAGGGTCCTGACAGGGACCTGCTGACCTGTGAAAAAGTGACCCATGTTGTAGCAGTTTGTGAAGAACTGTTGCCCATGGGATGGACTTACACTGGAGAAGTTCATGAAGGACTGTCACCCGTGGGAGGGATCCCACACTGGAGCAGGGGAAGGACTCTTCTCTCTGAGCAGTGGCAGAAACAATCTGTGATGAACTGACCATAACCCCCATTCCCCATCTCCCTGCGATGCTGAGTGGGGAGTAGGTAGAACTTGAGAAGGAGGGAGGAGTGGGGTGAACGTGTTTTCAAGGTTTATTTTACTTCATATTATCCTGCTCTGATTTTGTTAGTAAGAAATTTAATTAATATCTCCACTTGGAGTCTGTTTTGCCTGTGACAGTGATTGGTGAGTGATCTCTCCTGGTCCTTATCTCAACTCATGAAGCCTAAATTGTATTTTCTCTCCTCTCTCCAGTTGCAGAGGGGAGTGATAGAGCGGCTTGGGCAGGTACCTGATGTCCAGCCAGGGTCAACCCACTACAACCCGCTACCCAAATAATCAAATAAAAGTTAATTAAAACTCCTAAGAACTTGGTACTTATAGCTGTCCTCTGGAGAAGATGGAAGTTGTTATGGAACTTCTGTGACAATAAATGTTCTTTCACAATTAGGGTCACAGAGACAAGCAGGAGCATCAGTGTTAAAAGTTCTTTGTGTGAAAAATCAAGACGTGCATGTAGATTCTCAGGGGATACAGTCAGTCTGCAGATGAACATAGGCAATCAACTGTTTCGTTTCAAAGGCTCAAAATAAAATTTTGAAAATCATTGGGAATCTGTAGCCCTACACTAGACCATTGAGACACTGCTTTTCTTTTGGTGAACGCAAAATGATTCATGTAAATCCTTACAATAAATCCCTAGAAATGTTAAATATTTTGCAGGAGTATCCCAAGCCAGCCTGCAGAGGGTTATGGGTAGGTAAAATTCTTGCTCTCCTCTTAACAAAACTGTGAGTACTATGCTAGTGCTATTACTACTGTGCTATGTCAGTAATTCATCTACCATTAAATAAATAACTAAAATCCTTTACTTCTTTCCAAATGAACCAGTTCCAAGAATTATGTAAAAAAGGCAAACAAACAACAACAACAAAAAAGAAAGCTCCCAGAACACCAATACTTCCAAAGAGTTATCAGTCAGATTCAAGGTGGAGTTAGAAACAAGGCACAGGTTTCACAATGAGCTAGCATTGTGCTTGCGCCTGTGCTTTGTTGAGTGCTCTTCTGTCAAATTCCCCTGTTAGTGGGCACCGCTCTATGGGGCAGGTTAACAGATCTTTGTCGTTGTACAGCTGAGGTGCTGTGCCAAAAAAAAAGTTTAGTGTTCAGGTACGAAAGTTAAAAACTCTGCCATGTAGTGCTTCATGTTGTGTTGGAAGAAAAGAAGTGGAATTGCACAGAAACTAAGAAACGTACAATTTTGTCTTCCTGTGTATTTATATACATGGTGTAAACCAGTTTTATTTATACCTACCCTGAAGTGTTTTAGCACTTAAATATAAATCCTTCTAAGAGAATTAGGGAATCCTAATAGACATGATGTTCAGATATATTTTTTAAAAATGACAATGCAGTAACCATTTGAGCTCATTTGTGTAAAATGTTATGACCTTGAAACAATCTGCTTAGCAGTAAATCAGAGGGGAAATACATCTGCATGACTTTAAATCTACTGAATGGGGCTCCAAGAATTCAGGATCCATCAATCAGTAGCTTACATTGCTACCTAAAGTGTCTTTAACATACAAAGACTTCTTAGATAATTCTTTGGCACTAAGCCTGTATTCAACACAATGCATCATCTGCAAACATGCAAATTACTTGGTTTCTGATGTGTCTCCTATAGAAGGTTCATTCTAATTAAATTTAAAGGCAGACTGGGTTTTTTTAATTAGAATGAATTATAAAAATGTTGCTGTTTATGTTAGTGTACTTTATGCTTTACAGTGTAAAAATGCATTGCAATTTCTAAAATTACTTCAAACACTGGTAGCACATTTTATTTATGCCTCTGCATTGCACTAAAACCATAAATGGTTGGTACTGTCACCAGAATGAGAAAGCTATAAAACTAGTTAAATTGGAATACAGTAGAGTGTGAGAGTATGTGTGCATGTATGGATGCATGCGCATAAGAGAGAGAAATATACGAGGTAAAAGGTGGTAGTTGTATGTTAAAATTATTTTCTTACATGAACGTCTGATGCCATATTACATTTTTTAAAATGTATTTATGGAACATTAAACATAAGAATAATTTCTGATAATTAAATTAAAAAAATGACCCAGGCTACCCATCGAGAAAACATCTTGTGCCCATATGGGCTGTGGAGTGAATTCTGATCTCTCTTACACTGGTCAAATTCTATCAAAGCCAGGGAGTCATTTGGTATTTCAACCTGGGTAATGCAAAGCAAACATTTAATAGGGTCTTGAAACACTTTCTGTCAGTTTATATATATATAACCATTTAAGTTCACAGTGTTCTTCTCAGTTACTTCGTACTATAAACAGGTGCACCCATTTCAAGATGTTAAACAGCGCATAGCGTATTCAAATCGGGTTATCATAGAATCACATACCTACAGTGACTGAAGGAGAAAAAAGGGAAAGGCAGTGGACTTTGTGGAAAGCAAACCTGAACAACAGCCCTTGCCTCTACTTTGGCAAAATCTATCCATGGGAAGGTTCATCTTCTATGCTACTTGGACTCTATAACAGAACCAGAGGGAAAATTATTCTGCAGACATCCCTTTCTCTGTCAAGGGAAATAATGTGAATTGCTGGTGAGAAGTCACAGCATTGCGCAGTTAGCTGCAATGGCTATAACACATTCCTCCAGAGACATGGAGCAGTTTTGTCATGAAAACTACAGAGAAATTGGAATCTGTTCCAAGGTGGACCTGTTAAGATAACTTAACGTAATTACAGTTTAGGTAGAAGAGAGTGGGTTTTAAGCTTGACTAACTGGCTTATATTAGGGTATGAGCTCATGATGTGCTATATTAGTTTTCCATCCTGCCATTTATATCCTGCCTCTTTCGTTCCTATCTGTTACTCTCAGTCTCGGAGAGCACACACACTGCAAGATTATCACTGCACAACACTGTAGATTTCTTCAACAATTTTTCCTATAGTTCCTTCATTTACTCGTTTGAATATTTTTGTCCTTGTTATATTTTCAGCATTGTTTCCATACTTCCCCTAGCACCTCTTGTAGGAATACGAAACAAATTCAGATTCCAAATTCCCCTCCTCAAGTTTTTTCCTGGGCTGTTCCACGTGTTTTTCCTAAAGCTCTTTGATAGAAATAGTGATGAACAGCTTCTTTATGATGCAGCAGATCTCTACCCTCCGATGGGAGTGTGTTCTTTGTCGGTCTTCAGGTGGCAGTCCCAAATATGGAGCTAATTCTTCCGAAAGGTGCTGCCATATACCTCACTGTTTTCTACCCCCTACAAAATGCTTTTCTCTCTGACCTTGCCCTTTCTCAATAGCAATTTATATATTCACAGCTAACCCCCCAGAAAACATGCTGTAGTAAGACACTACAGTATACAGGCATGCAGTTGTCCCTTGCTGCAGGAGATAAGAGAGGAACCAACATATGACAAATGCAACATTGCTTATTGGAAGATTCTTAGAGCACTGATAAACACTGTATATAAGTCTGTATGGAAGAGAGGAGTAATCTTGAACTTTATCTAATCTCTTTTTTTATCTTCTCACCAATTGTTTTGCACAAACTTTTACTCAGGTAGGAGCTGGTGGGGAATGTCATGCTCCAAGGCAGCCTTGGCTGCTGTGACCATGAGATGGCAGAGTTTGAGATCATCAGGGCAGTGAGAAGGACTTGCAACAAGCTAACTGCCCTGGACTTCAGGAGAGCAGACTTTGGCCTCTTCAAGGCCCCATTAGAGTCCCATGGGATAAAGCCCTGGAAAGCAGAGGGGCCCAACAATGCTGGCTGAATTTCAAGGATCACCTCCTCCAAACTCAGGACCAATGCAACACGACGAGGAACAAAACGGGCAAAAATGTCTGGACACCTGCATGGAAAGATAAGGAGCTGCTGTGCAAACTCAGAGCAGAAAAATAAATCCTTACTTGTGTTCAGACTCTAC
>VXAY01003451.1:0-11388 GCA_013399855.1 Oxyruncus cristatus
GGGCCTCAGGGGATGCATTTTTAGGTCATTTGCTGCACTGTAATCTCCAGCCTGCAGAAGGTGAGTAAATTTCTGAGCTAATTTGATCTTCTGTTTTCTGTCCTACAATCTCACAGAATCGGAAGCCCCCCTCAAGCACTCACCTACCTTGGAAATTCCTCTGCTTCCAAGCACAGAAACAGGTCTGGGGAAGTACCAGGACATTCACAGGTAAGTGTGAGGGTATTCACCACTTCTGATAGGGAGAAATTGGCTCAACTACACTGATTTAAGAGGCAGCTGTTCTGTCATAAGCCAGCAAAGACGCCCAAGTGTCCCATGATCCACAGTGTTCCATCATACAGGGAGGTACTCAGGCACTCCCACCTGGCCTGAGCATATGTTAACCTGATGGACTTCGTGTTTCATGGACTTCCCCTGCCCCTGAGGGACCAAGACTGTGACTGTCACTTCAATCCACAGACATGGAAATTGCAACAGCCAAGTCTCGTTGCTGGATCCATGGGTGGTAATATCTTTCTGCCCTTATAATTTTTTCCTCTTTCTTTCTCTCTTTCTTCTCCTAACTTCTTCTTGTTCTCGAAATATATTGTAAGTCAGACTAAAAATTTCCAGTCAATGCCTTATTAAGTACCTTATTGTTTCTGGATAAGTTAAGGTTGGTTAAGTTTAAGTTTGCTAAGCTAAAGTTTGTGAAGTACCTTACTTTGTCTGAATGTTGTTATAAAATTTGCCAAGTACCTTACTCTGCCTCAATAAAGTTTACAAGTAAAAGTTTGTTATTGAACATCCTGTGAATTTTGTTGCTTCTCCTGCACAGCACCCAGAGTGAATCAAACAACCTTGCCCTAAAACCACTGAGCAGACTGGGGCATACCAAGCTCTCAAATCCTTCTCCCCTCTAATATCTGTGTGTGTATAAGATGTACCTGGGCTATGAATAGCTTTGCTTTCTTCAATAAAAGAATATCAGGGCCCTCTCAGGCTATGAATTCCTTGATAAAAAAATATGTAAGAAAATATGTAGTACCCTCCTGAACCATTGCTGGTACTTCTTTCATTTTTTTATCTAAACAAGTGGATTTTTTTGAACAGATACAAGACTAACTTAACTGCAATTACCCATATGGCTTGTATTGCTTCCCTGGCTGCTAAAGATAAATGAAACATACAGAGAAAGCCTAGACAGATTATGGGCCTAACCTGGATTTCAGACCAAATCCAAAGTGAAGTCTTTCAGCTCATCAAATCCCAAGAAATTTAACACTTTATCTTGCCACTTAGGAAATCAAGTTACATACTCTTGGAATAAACTGCCTTTTTCCATGTCTTAGAATCATGGAATGAATTAGGTTGGAAGAGACCCTTAATATCATCAAGTCCAATCCTTAACCCAGCACTGCCAAGCCCACCACTAAACCACGTCCACAAGTGCTCTGTGTCTATCTACACATCCTCTAAATCCCTCCACAGATGGTGACTCCACCACTGCCCTGAGTAATTTGTCTTGACAACCCCTTTCAGTGAAGACGTTTTTCCTAATGTTCAATCTAAACATTTTCTGCTCCTACTTGAGGCCATCTCCTCTTGTCCTGTCACTTGTTACCTGGTAGAAGAGACTAACCCCCAACTTGTAAGGTTCCCCCTGAGCCTCCTTTTCTCCAGGCTGAGCCCCCTCAGCTCCCTCAGGTGCTCCAGACTCTTCCCCAGCTCCATTGCCCTTCTTGGGCATGTTCCAGCACCTCAGTGTCTTTCTTGCTGTGAGGGGCCAAAAACTAAACTCAGGATTAGAGGTGTGGTCTCACCAGTGCCCTATACAGACTGATGATCACTGCCCTGGTCCTGCTGGGCACACCATTCCTGACCCAAGCCAGGACCATCGTCTTTCTTGGCACCTGAGCACACACTGGCTCATTTTCGGCCAGTGTCAACCAGCACCCCCAAGTGCTCTTCCACTGGGACCTTTCCAGACAGTCCAAACCACCAAAGTCCAAACCTTTTTTCTGAAACAACAGAGACCTAAGAAAGGAATCAAAACTCTTAGTGTCAAATTAATGGAGAAAGAAATAACATATTTGATTTAAAGGTTGCTACCTGCGCTCATTCTCAAACATTCCATTCTCATCTCTTAGATGGAAATACGTTTCTTGTCATACATCAAAAATCTTGGGGTTTTTCACATGTTCTTAGCTATATAAACTCCTAAAACCCTCATGTCTTATATATAGTTCTATGTGGTCATAAAATGTACAATAAAGCACATGTGTTATAAAAAACATGCAGATCCTCCACCAGTTCCCTTAATTTTTCTACAGTGTGCAAAAGAAGCATGATAAAAATCAGAAAGTCATAAAAAAAGCTTAGCTTTCTGAGGGTGAAACAGTGATGTCATATAGATAGAAAGTATGGTATCATACTGTTAGAAGATACGAAGCCTTCTACTACCTAAAAAGGTATGGTAAAATGGGAAGCATTAAATACTGAGCTGAAAACATAAGTTATACAACTTCAAGAACTAGGGATTTTAAAACATGATGGTATTAAGAACAATATAATATTGTTCTTAAATGAAAGTATAGAAAAGAGCTAGAGGCCTGGTGGAAATGGTTTTATGATATTTTGACAAAAGCAGAAGAAAGAAATAACTAAGAAGGTTACAAAACTGTTAAAATAAATTTAAGATTCAAGAATAAAAAAATATTTACTGTTGAATGCTAAGCATTTGCTTTAATGGTACACTTGGTGTATTTTTTTATCATCTTTGATAATTTTTGTTCATCTTTGAAAAATAAATTTTGGTTTAGTCCTTAATCCATCAAAGAACTTAATGCACTCAGATTAATTTAATGCCTAGAATTTAGCAGCATCAGGGCTTTCATTGTTTTAAAAATGTAGATCTATTCTTTTATAATCCAAGCCATGTTTTACACAAGACACTTATTTTCCCCTTTTCATAAATTTCCTGTATATGAGTTTTATGAACTGGCTTGTTTGTATATCACAGCACATCACATATATATTACTGTGTAATAATTTAGTTTCTTAGCTGGATTTTATACACTATTTCATAATCTGGAGAATTAACCCTTTAAAATATGGAATTCCCTTCCCTAGTAGTTGGTGAATTTTAAAGTTCTTTTCATAGGCAAAAAAACAGTGTTCTCCAAATGCCCTGTAGATAAGATGCAAAAGTTTATGAGTCTGGATTAAATAAGACTATCATCCTGGCTAGGCTTTGCGAACGAAAATTTGAGAAGGACTCTACCCACGCTTGCTACAAGCACACTGGCAGCTAAAAAGGCCAATGCGAGATAGAAAAGTCCAGTTGCAAAAGGCACAGTGGAAAGTCTCCTTAGGCGGTATTGGCAAGACTTGGTTCTTTCTGTGAAAGAAATGATTCTCTGTGTGTTCTCAAAAGAAGCAGCAGCATTATCAATAGTGTGTCTCCATGTCTCCAACTGGAGGCCAGAGTAGACCAATGATGATGATCAATATGGCCAAGGCTGAGATGTTGTTTCAGGGAGCCCTTGTATCTCCTCTTCGGGGCTCCTCTCTTGCGGCAGCCAGTGGCGAGTTCGCCATAGAGCACAATCCCGGGGAGGCGGCAGTCCTCCATCCTGGAGACGTGCCCTGCCCAACACAGCTGTGTTCTCAGCAGCATGGCCTCAACACTCGTGACCGCTGCCTGTTCAAGAACAGACACGTTGGTCACTTTGTCAGTCCAGTGGATGTTGAGGATTGAGCGGAGACAACACTGATGGAAGCGTTCTAAGAGTCGCAAGTGGTGGCAGTAGATGACTCATGATTAGGACCCATACAAAAGAGTAGACAAAACAATGGCTGTAAACACTAATCTTTGTGCTTTTCTTCAGGTGTTTATTACACCAAACTCTTTTAAAGAGTTTTCCAAAAGCTCTATATGCCTTCACTAACGTGTTGTCTATCTCTTTGTCAATTTTACCATCCGAGTAGATGATGCTTCCCAAATAATTAAACTTCTGGACTGACTTGAGCTCTGATTCACCAATGATGATATGGGGATGGTGAAAGACTTCCTGAGGTGCAGGTTGGTAGAAAACTTCCATCTTCTTCAAGCTGACTTCCAGCCCAAAAAGCTCAGCAGCATCTGCAAAGCAGGATGTTAAACGCTGCAGAGCTGCTTCTGTGTGGGCAACGAGGGCGGCATTGTCAGCAAAAAGCAGCTCACAGACAAAAAATAAGACTATAATTATATGAGTAAAACACTGTATTTTGTTTCCTGCCAAGAAATGTTCTAAAATTACTTGTCTGCACTCTACATAATTTTCAAAGAACTACTAAATCCAAGGTGGTTTATTACCAAGGTAGAGAACATATATTTCCAAACCAGTGAACAAAGTCTCACAGACAGTCCTTCAGGGCCTTTTACTGACATAGTTCTCAAATTTTTAAACTCTTTATACTATTTAAAAACTAGCGTGAGTTCAACCAGAATAATTATCATGTAGACAAGTAGAAGTAATATTGTACTGTGAGTTTTCTGTTATTTTAAACAGCTATTTTTACATCTAATGAAACCTAAAAACTTACCATGTATGTCTCATTATCAAAAATGTATTGAACCAACAGAAAAAAAGCATATGCTTACAGTCCAAAGACAAATATAACAATTATGTGACAATTATTCCCTTCATTTGCCTTCAGTATTGCCTAAGGAGATTTTATTCCAACAATCTCTTCTCAAATCTTATTAGCATGACTAAATTTACATCCCAGATAACAGTGGTATTTGAGTAGATTGCTTTCATCTGTCAAGTCTGTTTTTGGGTTAGGTTGTCCATTTCTAGGTTACTTTGTGAATAAATGTAAAGGACATCAGAACTGGACAGGGAGGTCAGAACAGAGCAGTTCTGGCAGAAAGCATGAACAGAAATTTCTAGTCTGGACTCACCAGTTATCTGTCTCTTACTGGTCATTCTGTTGAAGAGTGGTTGACTCTGTGGGTCTGTCCCTAGAAAGCTGGTTTTTGCAGGTGGACACCTGCAGGATCTGCTTTGAACAAATACCTCTGAAAGAAACTAAATGTAGAGGCATTTGTGAGATCGGGCTGGGTAGATACAGACCTAATGAACCTTTGGCTATTTCACTGCTGCAAAGTTTGCTTAAAATACTGATGATCATGTAAGTACAACATGACCACTCCATGTTCCTTCCCAGAACTTGGGTTCTACTCTTCACATCAACCAAACATAAAGTAGGGTACTGGGACCAATATTCCTGTCAATCTGAGCACTATGAGGAAACTCAAGTTTTGGCTGACTAGAGACTTTTAAATAGCGAGCAAGGTATATCTGATGTTTGTTTGGTGTGAACTTCAGTCAGATTATCCACATGGACACATATTAAGTACAAAAAAAAATAGCTGTGAAAAAAATCTGTCTGGAAATTATCAGCTTTAATCATTAGAAGAGAAAGATGCTGACAAACACATTGTGAAGTTAGTGTGTAACATACACATTTACAAGACAGAGCAGGATAATCTCTCATCAGTTTAGGTGAGCTATTGCCTGATGTAGAATAGAGGTAGACTCTGAGTCTACTGTTGCCTTAAGAGACCTCGGACAAAAAAAGACTCAAGGCCAATTTAGTGTGCAAGACAAGATAAAGAGAGTAGGTCCTTTAATCTCAGGCCTGAGGCCCAAGGAATACACATGACATACACATGCCTCTAGACAGTGGTTCTGTGATTTTATAACAAGGTCCATCCAATCCCAGATTTATCCAACCCCCATTCCGACCCCTGACACGCCCCTTCAGGAATTGGGTCTGGGGCCTTTGGGACCCCTTCTTCCTCATCTTCATCTTCTTTGCAGCACGCAGAGTCCTTGGAGTTCCTCCAGAGTTCTGGGCTTGAAGGTCGCTGTGTTTGTGTGATATCTTCTGGTCCAGGCCTTAGGGTGCTTTTCTACAAGTCTACCTTGAAAAGAAGACTAAATGCAGTAACGGAATTTCGAGAGATTGATATGGAATGGGGTAACAGAGTGTAACTGTGGGTGTAATGGGGTAACAATGTGTAACTACTGTGTTAAGGGTAAGGGATATAATACAGCTACATTAAAATCTATATTGACTACACAGCTATTTCTAAAATCTACAAAAGTTAAAAAAAAAAAAGCTCTAAGGCATCACTACTACAACAACTAATTTATTATTATTATTATTATTATTGTTGTTGTTGTTGTTATTATTATTGTTATTGTTATTACAAATGTTATATTTTAGCTTTTTGGGTTTTTTTCCCCTGGTTCTCCTCTCCATCCCATTGGGAGAGGGAGGGGGAAGTGAGCAAGGCACTGCATGTTGCTTAGTTGCTGGTTGGGGTTAAACCACAACATACATAAAAATAAAAGTTTGTGTTACAAGTACAACTGTCCCATATTCAGGTCCCTGCTTATGCCAATGTCTATTAATATTTCAAAATTGTTGGTACATTTTTATGCTGAACTTGATTCTTTTGTGATATAAATTGATACAGTTTCAGTGAAGACACACGAAGTTGCACCAATGAGTTAAAAATGTAATTAAACTACATTTGCCAAGAATGATGAAATACTCAGATACCTTTCTCATCATACAATTTCCAGTTCTTCTGTCAGGAGATAAACAGGTTCAAAAACTTGGGCACTCCAGTATCCACCAGCCTCATTTATTTTAAAACAATTATAATATGTGAATGAGCAGCATTAAAAGTGAAGAGGAAGTGAATCTCCACAAAGGTTTCAACACTTTAGAAATTTTGCAATTGTATTTATCGGCACAGTGCCTTTCAAAATTAAATGGCAAAAATTCAAAGCATCCAGCTAAGTCCTTACCAAACCACCAGGAACAGGAGAGGACAAAGAGGATTAAAAAATAAGAAAGATCTTGAATGGATAAAAATGGAGCAGATAAGAAAGTAGTCTTTTTGAGAAAACAAATTCTAAAACAATGTAAAAGCTATGGTTATAACAGGCATGTAGGTCAGCATTGTTTATCATTAAAGCTGACAAACTTTAAATTGTTTCTCATTAAAGTTAATGTCACAGTTCTGTCATGAGTGTAACCTCTATATGTGCATTCACTGTCTCTGGCTCAGGTTTTTGAAAACAGGAGTCAAAACAGGACTCTATGAAAAAGAAAAATGTATTTTTAAGCTCACGGGGGAAACTTGTGGCAAACATTTCTTTGAACAATTTAGGAAGAAATACTACCCTGTGGGGGTGGTGAGGCACAGGCACAGATTGCCCAGAGAATCTACCCCATCCCTTGATGTGTTCAAGGCCAGGTTGGACGGGGCTTGGAGCAACCTCATCTAGTGGAAGGTGCCGCTGTCCATGGCAGGGGGTTGGATTAGATGATCTATAAAGGTCCCTTCCAACCCAAACATTCTGTGATTCTGTGATTCTAGATTAGCATAGGAGAGTTAATTCCCAGATGCAGCAGTGCAGCATCATGGTGGAGAAAGGACAGAAGCTGAGAAGCGCTATCAAAAGAAAGTAGATTTTTCAAAGAGAAGAAAGGACTAATCTGAAAGCTATCAGAAATGGAAAAGAAAATAACAGCAAAATTTCCTTCCTTTGTCACATTTTCCCAGAATAATCTATGGACCGTAACAAGACCTTATTTTATTTTGAGTCTTTTGCAATATTGAGCTTTCTTGTAAAGTTAACTCATTCTTTCTTTAGTATATATGTGTTGTTTTCATCATAGCTGCAGGCCTCAGTAGCCCTCACCTACATCTGCACCACATAAAATGATGGCCTATTAGTGGTCAAGAAAAATGCACATTTTAATAAATAGTTTCATATAGAAAACCAGGTTTATTTGTGAGCATAACTGGATTAAAAGTTCAGAGCTGCACCTGATACATCAGTGTGTTATCAGGAAAACCTTATAATTTTGTGCCAGTGCAGGAAGACTGAGCTGAAACCCAAAAAGCTTTTACTGGATGATGATTTAAGATATTTGTTTGCCCTTTATGTTTTCATATGTAACCTGTATTGGCTTGCATCTGAAAACAGCCCGAAATAATTTTGCATATGATGAATTGCGGAAATGGTACAATATGCTCTTTGCAGTCTTATCTCCATGGTCCTCCTCCTTCACCTTCCCTGACACACTGCTCCAGGATGGGCCAACACCTGCGGTACATCCCCATCCCAAGCACAGCCAGGATTTACTGCCAGAAGACTGTAAGGTTATTGTATACAGTAAGATTTCCACTTTTTTGCTACCTCATAATGATTCCTCATGAAAAATGCTCCCTGCCATGAGAAAACCCTTTCATGTAGGACAGACTGATGTTTGGAAATTCATCATTTAGAATCAAAAAAATCACAGATCATGGAGTCCAACCTTTGACCAAACACCACCATCTCAAGCAAACTGTAGCACTAAGTGCCCTATCCAGTCATTTCTTGAACAACTCAAGGGATAGCAATTGCTGGTTTTTTCCGTAGAAAAAAAATTGTTCTTCACCAGAAGTAACTGAGGGGAAAAGAAAAGGTTGCATGTCTATACGTTTTTCCTTTTCTCTTTTTTCGTTTAGTAAGCAGCCTAATCATTAGCTCTATCTAAAAACCTCTGTTTTCTTAATCACCGGAGATGATCTTCAGTTGCTAAAACAGGGTGGGTGTGTGTGCAGGGGGGAGGGGGAGAAATGTAAACTGGGGAAACAACCAATTCCACCTTTGGAAGTCTGGCCACTTCCTTCTGCCGGGTGGACACTGAGGCGGTGGGCGCTGGCGATCAGGGGCTGAGCGGGGCCGGAGCCGCCGGTTCCTTGTCTCACAGCGGCACCGGGTGGCTGCGAGCACCAGCACCGAGCCCGGGGTGCAGGGCGGCTCAGACGCGGCTGTCGCCACGGCTTCTCCATCCCGTCCAGTCCAGAAAACCACAGTGCGATCGCTCTTTTGTTTACCAAGCACGTTAACTTGGTGCCCAGCTTCAACAATCTGTTAAAAACAATTCTTCTCCCCATCCCAGCAGGGCGGAGGATTCTCTCTTGCAAGGCTTCTTTCAGTTGCATCAGGTCCCAGGATAGGTGCTGCTGGAAGCATCGGCTTCTTCACACGCGAGGCTTATGGAAGTGCCCGAGTCACCCTGCTGCAACCCAAGCATCAGCTCCACCGGGAGGGTTCTACAAGAAGCGGTTGTCAGCCGGAGCTTGCCGGGTAGCCTGGGCGGGAGCACTGTTAGACGGCAGGGTCTCGACAGATTCAAAGCGCACCAAGCTGAATTGAACAGTATCTGGAACTAGAGGGTGTTTTCTCCATGGCCAGGTGGGGGCTGGAGCAGAGAGTGCCTAGGAGACTGGAACCCTGATTTTTCTTCAGCTCGTCCTCGGTGCGGTGAGGAAAGCATGTCGTCCAGCAGCTGCTCCCTCATCTAGGTACAAAGCAGCTCTATGCAGAGGAGGAAGGAGTCCTTTACTGGTCTCTTCCTTTAAGTGCTCAGCTACAGGCAGAAGGAGAGTCCACGGGAGGGCTTCAGGGGCACCAGCAGGTAGTAGGCAGCATGATCCTTAGAAGGACAATGTCTTTCTTATTATGAGGAGCCCAAAACTGAACCCAGGATTCGAGATGCAGCCTCATCAGTGGTGAGTACATGGGATGGTCACTTCCCTGGTCTTCCTGGCCACATTATTGCTGATAAACGACAAGATGCCCTTCTTGGCCACTTGGGCATACTGCCGGCTAATGTTATGTTCTCCTGTTCCCTCCCCTTCCCTCCCCTCCTATGTCTTTTGCAGGACTATGGCAGTGAGTGATGTATAAATAGAAATTTTGTATGTGAATATATGTGAATATGTGACATACAGCTCAGGACAGTGACAAACAGATGACACTTGACATCTGAAGCCTGGTCAGCAGAAGAAAGAACGTATTGTCTAGGGGATTTACATTCTGACAATGAGGTTCATTTTTGGCTCTACAGACATAAAACAGTTCCACTTGCAGACATATATAAACATATCGATATGAAAGCTTGTCACAGCCTTTCAGTTTTGAAAGTGCCTTTTTTTTGTGTGTTCCTTCATAACAGAATGTTTTAATTCCCCTGTTTAAATTTTGAGTCTGTTTGGGGTCTTTTTGTATTCTTTCTTAACCATTACCTAGGAAAAAAAAAACATAGCAAAAAGATAAGATGTGGGGAAAGTCTATTAATTTCAATAGTTTATGCTAATAATTATTATAAATGGGATTGAAGTAGAGGGTGTCATATTTCTTTGAAGTGTCCAAGTCCAAGAAACTGCCTGATAAGAAGCTCTTAGACACTTGCATCACCTTGTGTGTTTATTTTTATTTTTAAGT
The DNA here is from genome assembly GCA_013399855.1 of Oxyruncus cristatus. Classification (NCBI taxonomy): domain Eukaryota; kingdom Metazoa; phylum Chordata; class Aves; order Passeriformes; family Cotingidae; genus Oxyruncus; species Oxyruncus cristatus. The sequence continues at coordinate 10,332 of VXAY01003451.1, forward strand.
TTTATAAAATAATTCCATTTATGTTCTGTTCTTCCTTTTGACTTTCTTAGATCAGTGGAGTGTAGACATTTTTCCTTTTACCAGAGAGGTAAGAAATCCAAATTATTTGAGTACACCAGATTAAAAAGACTACCTTGTTTCACTGACTTACTAAGTCATAAGTGTGGATCCTGTTTGCATAGAAACCCCGCATGAAATCTTCCTATTTCCACTAAAATAAATACAGACGAATACAGAGCTGTACTACTTGAAGTTTATTTATAAGCAAAGTCTCTAGGAGAGACTGGGACCCTGATTTTAAGTTAAGATCACTGCTGATTAGAAAGCAATATTAGACTTTATTTCTCTTACAACTGTATTTCACTTTGACAAAAGATTTTTTTTAAGATCTTACCCTGTACTGAACCGCCATCCATCCAGCTGAGCAATATTTTTTCAGACCTGGAGGAAACTGTCATGGGTTCACTTGTTCTGAAAAACTAAACACGGAATTTTCCCTTCCCCCTGCCCCGCTGTGTGGGAGAGATGTTTGAATGGGCAGGCTGGTTTTGCCTTGGGTATTTGACTGACACAAAAGAACTGGACAGTAGATTGGCATTCCAGGCTGATAGCCTGGGTGGGGCCAGGAGACTCATGTTTTTTGTTTCCCTTCTCCCGGAGGCGGGGAATGAGACACAGGGAGGGGGGAACGAGAGACAGTTCGTGGTTTCGGGAGCTGAGGGAAGGGGTGCATTGGAAAAGGCTGCTTTGTTCTCAGCCTGGCTGCCTGCCTTGCTGGCACTCTGTTTTCTGCCCCCGCCCCACCTGGCTGGACCTGCTTGGACTTCATCAGAGAGGAACTATTTGGGAAGAGAGTCACTTTTGTTTTCCCTCCCTCGCTCCCATGTTTTTGGCTGCGGTTTTTGTGCGTTTAGACGAAGGAAGGGGAAGTCACATGGCTAGTGGGAGTCTCCTTTGGGAAGAATCCATATTTCTCCTTTTTTCCCTTCCCAGCGAGGGGGAGGGAAGGGCTCCATTTCGACTCCCCCAGCACACCAGGGACCCCCACGCGGTGACC
>VXAY01003451.1:11678-35630 GCA_013399855.1 Oxyruncus cristatus
CTCACTAAACTGAGACATAAACTTATCTATCATCATCATTCTTCCAAAAATTTGTTGTCTGTGGCACAAAATACATTATGGAACATACCTATTTTTAGCAAATAAATAGGGAACTTTTATGCTGACATTCAAACTGTAGGACATCAATTTCTATCCAGCTAAAGACCATGATTTAAAAACAGTTTATTTTGTGTGTTGTTGTGATCTGTTGCTTCTCACTTCAGAGGGATTAGTTTTCACAGTTTTCTGCATGTACAAAATATGGAGAATAGGGTGAATCCTTTACCTCATAATTAATAAAATATCCTGAAGTCAGTAGGTGTACCCATAGAATCATATGATTTATTAACCAGCAGTGAAAAAAAATCTACTAAAATCAAATCGTCATATGGAGTTCAAGAAAAGAAATTTAAGTGGAATGACCCATGACACTTTCCAGAATAATACAAATGGCAGTTAGAGACAAAACCTACCTCTGATATTTTATTTTAAAAATGGTGGTCTCTTGTGAAGAGAGGATTTGAGGTTCAGTGTAAAATGGCAGAAGCACTTATTTTCTTCTGGAAATATAATCAGATGTTAGGCTTGCCAACAAATGCTGCTTTTATAGCTTTTGTTTCAGATGTTCCTAGAAGACATCTCGAACAGAAGTGAGGATACAGTATTATATACTTTGTGCTTAAATTTTTAGATAATTCAAATAAAAAGATTTGCATTTTGGAAAAATTCTGCTTCGTAATTGTGAATGCAAGATAAGATTCTATTGGAGAGCCCCTGTGTCTTATGCTGCTTCTCATCTTTGACATTTACTAAATATTCTAGAGATATTCTTTTAGCTCAGTCTGTAAGACATATTTCAGGAATCCTATTTTTATGTATAGAACTAAAATGTGAGAAACAAAAACTTCTGGGATTTCAGCATATAACCGATCCCATCCTAGTATGATTTAAAGACTGACAAAAAAAGACATAAATTAAGAACCAGTGTTCCTTATAACCTAACACAAAGGTTACCTAAGCACCTATTCTAAGGTGTAGAATCAGTATTTATTTATGAGATGCTTAAACTGCTGCTTGTGAAACATTGTTTTCTTAGGGGAAATTACAGAGATTAAGCAGTGTGAGAGACCCATTTTGTAGAGGGTGTGTTCTTTCTGCTGTTGTAGCTGGTGGTGCTGGCTCTTACTCTTTTCCAGTGCAGCTGTATTCTAGCTACCCACCAATATAGTTAACAACAAAAAAAAAAATATAAAGGGTTGCAATGCAGACCAGGATTGCAAATTAGGCATCCAAGCTAAAGGGGAATTTAGCGGGATATTGCATTTTGGTCTCAGAAAGAAATGGGTTGTAGAACAAAAGTGAAACTGAAAAAGACCTTTGAGAGTTAGAGAATTTAAAACCAGCTGAGCCAGAAGTATCCTGGTGTCTGGACACAGAGGAAAGCAGTTCCACAACAGTGCACGTGATGCTGCCCTAATGCTGAGCTAAATGTGATAACCTTAAAGCCTCTTTTTATTTGTAACTTTTGGCCCTGCTTCTCTTTTCCTCAACAGACTTCTTTTACTCAGATGCATCAATCAGCTTTTAATATATTTTCTGACATGAAATCTTGTAAGAATTATAAATTTACATTTCTGAATAGAAGAATAAGGTATTTGTAGCACTAATTAACCATTGTAGCATAGCCTGGATCAGAAACATCAGAAGCCATAAAAAAAAACGAAAAACAGCTGGAAGGCCAGCCCCAGCTAGAACAAGAACTGGCATTCGGATAGGTGAGATATGGTAAACCTCAGCTTGTTCCTGCTGCTCTACTTTTTGAAAGTAATGGAAAACTACAAACACAAATAAATTTCCTGGAATCTCCTGGAATCTCCTATTCTTACTGGGTGATTTCACAGCACCTATAAAATCTGCATCTGCCACGTTGTTGATGTTCATGTCAGACAGTGGAATAAAGGGATTTGTTTAAAATAATTTCTAAGTAGAAGTCTGTTGAAACTATCAGCTCTTCATCTCCATTTTCTTCCTACATGATGTTTTCCTCTCTTTTTTTCCTATCTTTTAGTCACTGCTAGAAAGCACATATAAAGAAGACACAGACCAACTCCATCACTGTAGAAATTTTTTATCAGGATAGCGAGCAAAAAATGCTTTGCCTGGTCACTAGGAAATCCTAGCTCTCTTTTGCATGTGTTATCCATGCCTCATACTTTCAAAATGCATACACATCTTGCATACAGAGTTTTCTTGCACACAGGTAAAGCTATTTGAGTAAAGTGACCCAAAAAGGAAGGGTTAAATGTACTCTTAGATTTTTTACACAAAGGAGAAGTCTTCAGAACAGACTCAGATCTTTAAGGCTGAACAGAAGATATTTTAACTCAGCTGAAAAGAGTCATATGAGATGAAAACACAAATGGGGACAATAGATCATGTATGTGGGACACTTATCATATAATTAGGAACTGTAAGACTGATACAGTAAGTCTATAAATAGTAAACCTCCCATTGCTCAGGACAGGTTTGTCAACTGGAGAATCAGAGGAGAAATGTTTTTCTAACAAGCCTTCTGAGCTTTAAACAGAAGGATTTACATCACTTCCCTTTTCTACAGCTAAAAGAAATATTACCAGTTAGGCTTCATTTCTACATTTCATCCATTAACCTTAAGTATTCGTTTATGCAAAAGACTAAGCACTCAATTTCAACTGATTCCATCCCTATTTTTTCCATATTATGTGTTAGCTGTTGGCTATTTCTTTCATGGTTCTGGTAAGTCCCATTACATTTCTCAGCAGTTTGCCACCTTTGCTAGCTTAACCCTTTCTCTTACCTCTTAAACCTTTCCTTATAATGGCCTTATTGCTTCAGATTTTTTCTGGAAGTAAGTTTATTTCTAATATTCTAGTAATAAACATTGAGCAGAATATTCCAGACATTATCAAGAAGGTGGTTCAAAAAGTGATCTTATATAACACATTATCTCCTTGCTTTATTTTGTGGATTAAATGACCAAAAACTGTACTGAATGTTCTTACTGACACAACTGTTTTGCCAAACGTTTAGGCAAGCCTACAGCTTGCATCTGTGTGACCATGTTAAAAATTACTTCTGCCTCTTTCTTCTGCAGTAAATTCTGCCTACATTGCAGCTGAACCACATATTTTGAAGCCTTCTCTTCGATGTCTATGACATAAAAAGTGATTTTGTTTGCAAGTACTAGGAAATATGACTGGACATGATTAATTATGTTTTTGAAAACTCATTTCTTGTATGATGCTTATTAGCTGAAGTCATGTTTCACAGCTTCACTTCCTTCTGTGTTCCTCACACTCTCATGCTTCAAACTCATCTTAAAATGCAGTGGGGTTTATTTTTATTAGTTGAAACACCAGTATATATTTTGGGGTTTTTATTCCTTCTAGGTTCCCTTGTGGTATTTCTAAAAAGCTCACAACTCACCCTGGCTTACAAAAAAACCTGCATATTTCCTCAAAGTGGTGCTTGTTCCCCTTTCTGGAAAACTAATGAAATCACTGAATAAGACCATGCCTATTGCCAGTTACTAGTCTCCCACAGCTTGCCTATCTGCGGAAATCAGTGTACTGTAAACATAGGTGTTAATTAACTTCTTGATAATTGTTTTATATCCTTCCCTAGACTGTGACAAAAGTGAAAGGCAACACCAGCTTAAAATATACAATTAAGCTTCAGGTTCAAGGTAGCAAGTTTGTTAAGTCAGCAGACCACTCGGGTGAATTTTAAGGCCATGGTTGGTTTTAGGATCCTCAGCAGATGTCAGTGAGCAGATACAGCATTTGTGCCAGATGGTGTTTTAGGGTTGGTGCTTCCGGGGTTTGCACTGCACAGGTATTGATAGCTTATAAATTCACTTCCAACCATTAGTAGCAAAACAGCTGCCACTGTGGTTTTTTACTTATTTACCAAATTTCCAAAATTGTAGATTTGAATGGGACAGTTTCACACATTACCTCTCATGTGACTAACGGTAGCAGCATTAACAGCTAAGCAAAGTATTTGACAAGGTTCTGGAGTTTAATGAATATAGAGAAATTGGCTCCAAATATATATAAAGACACCAAAGGAACAATTTTTAAATTCTAGATTGGAATCTTTACAGTTTATCTGAACATATTTTGTATATGAAATGATGCAAAATGTAAAAAAGTGACTTGATCATAAAAGTTGGGTAGTCTGAGTGGGTCTGCAAACATGAGGTCACAGCAGGTTCTTGAAAAATACTTGGTGTGCTCCCTTGACCACTCACTTCACAGTCTAGGTAATGGTGACATTTTAAATTCTGAGTCCGAGCCAGTGTGAACAGGATTTGCTAAGAAACGGAAAATATTCTGCTATTAGAGCTGAACTCCAAATGGCTGCGAGTGCCTTCAGTCTTCATCCAGTTAACAGCTGCTGACACCCAGTGGAAGGGCTGCTCCGTTCCAGTTGTGGAGGATCGGGTGATTTGATGCCTTGAGGTCAGGAGCATCCATGTATGGTGAGTGTGTGCTCACTGGAGGCTCTGTCTCACTGCAGAATTTTCCATTATCTAATACTGGTCTCAGTGATCCTAGGATGGGCTCTACCAAAGAGGTGAAACTGGCAGAATCAGAATTAGACTATCGTAATAAATCCCAGCCTGTGGGAGAAGGACGCTGAGAGACTCTTCCCAACTGATAGTCTCTTACCTGTATTGTTGTTGTCAGTTGTTACATACCTCAGATATTTACTGTATCTTCCTGCTATTAAAAATATCTTTAAGTGATTGGATTTTCCATTTATTATGTGATTCTTTTGGGACAATCACAGCTCAAAGGCATTGTTCACAGTGGGTGTGGGATTGTGAGTGGGGCTTCAAAAAAAGAACCATCTCATCATACAGGAAAACAGCACTTCCCACCTACTCAGGTGAGACTCATTGATGTCAATGTCTTTTGGCCTCGGAGCTGCTCATTTGACTTACAACTTACAACTAGTATTGCATCATTCTGTGGGTCTGAGGTTTGGAATAATTTTTAACAAAGGAAACGTGCACTGTGACCAAAGCTGTTCACCAAATTCAATCCAAATTTATGAATATTTTCCATCAGCCTCAACACACAAATTGTACAGAGTACTGAAAGAGCAATAGTGAGCAATACAGTTCTCTCATCAAGCCACAGCTCTTCTGAACCAAGAAGACAAGTATCACATGCTGGTACATGACAGTATTATTTTTCCAATATATTAGGCTAATAGCAACCACAGTCCAAGAGTACTTTGCTCTCTCAAATTAAATTAGAAGTTCAGTAGTGAAAGCCCTTGGAGATTATACACCAGGAAAGGTCATGACACAGTACAATGCACACTTCCACAGTGCAGCAACATAGAACCTTTCACCTAGAAATACATTTCAACAGGAAACACAGAGGATTTTTTTACCAGGTTTTGTATAGCAATATCACATCAGTAGCTTGGAAAATATCAAATGCCTATATTACTTCCTTTTGAACAGAAATTCTATCAAGCCTAATGCATAACTTTTGGTACTTGCAAGACTGCTAATATTTTGTGACTTTCAGGATTTTTTTTTTTTTTTGCACTTGAAAAGAAGGTAACATATTAGCAGGGTAAAATATTAGCAGTAGCTGCTGAAACAACCACAGCAAGCGTGTGTAAAAGTATTCTTAAAACCAAATATAAAGTCTTCCGTGGGGGTGGTTCACCACTTCCTTTGGCTGTCCTGCAGGAGCTCATTTAAGCAGAAAAGATAAAAACAACAGCCACATGCAGAATAGTTTAATGTTAAAAATTACTCTGGAAGGGGATTTCTTGACACTGTGTACTGGAGAATGACATTGTCAGTTGTTCGTGATGCATATAGAGAATGCCCCACATTTACTGTAATTCAGTGAGGATTATTTATTTCTCTGCAGTATAATTTTGGTTTTATGATATGCAATGGCAGTTTCCACTTAGGACTTATATAAATTGCAGCAGAAAGAGAATATTTAAATAGAAGATCACCCAAATAGAAGTAAACCCCATAAATCTTTGGCTTATCTGCAAGAGACATATTTATAGTGATTATTTCTCCAAAAAGGCCTTTCTATTTGCATCACACCCAAACAAAACAGCAGATCTTAGAATGCTAATCATAAATGTCTTCACTATCTTTTCTGTTATTTTCATATAAATGAATTTCCTCTTCATGCTAGAAGCATAATTGAGGACCACAAACAAAGAGCCATTCAAATGGCATTCCTTTTCAGGCAAAAACTATGACATAATGTTTATTTTGAAGGCAGCCTATGGTGGTTGTAGAGTTCTCAGTCCAGACACTCAACCAAAATAAAAACTGTCTGGTTCTCTTAAAAAGAATTCACTCAAATCCTATGAAAGGCCATAAAAAATGGGTGAAATAATTACTCTTTGAGGAACTAAAGTGAAACCTGGCCCTTGAGATAGGGAGAAATCACCGTGCTAATGTAAGGTCTGAATATCTTTGAAGTGACAAATCAGAACCAAAACTAGGAGTTAAATACCAGTAAAGAAAGGGCAGCCTGTTACCATTAATTCTACAGAGAATATTTATACTAAAGGGAGTTTGAATACCTCTCGGTGTGAAGCTTTACTTACAAGAAGTTTAGACAGAGCCTAAGTGAGAACATTACTCAGTGTAATTTTCAGAATACACTTTGAGAAGACACTTTCAAAGGCTTGAAAACAATTTCCCATTCAGGAATTTTATGAGAATTTTTTTTCTGAAATACCTATGTTACCTGAAGGAGGGACATAAAGTTTTGGTTGGTAATATATGTAACCCTTCAACCTCATACGGCACTGATGTAAAACTGCTGCTGTTCAAACTTACAAGCTATTTTTAATTTAAATGTTATAATTTATCATCCCATGACCTTTCATTGTCTTCATGGATGCTCAAATACAGTTTAGATACATGATCTTTGGGAGAAAAAAAAAAGAAATGGGTATTTCGGACATATTTCCCACAACCACAGTTGGTAGATAAACATTTAAGGGCATATCAAGCCTCCACCACCCTAACAATTATATGCCCACTTCAAAAGGGCTAGCTATGAGCCAAAACCACACTAATTTTAACAGTTTTTGAGTCTTAATGCCAGGGCAGCTGTGCTAACTCCGTAAGTCCCAGACCACCTGCCCTCTCAAAGGAAACACTGTGAATTGTTTTTGCCACCTGGTATCTATTTAGATGTCCTTCTCCTTGACTACCAGGTGTTCAGCAGGTGCATTACAGTTGCTGCTGGAATGCACCATGCCAGGCACATCAGGTTTGTATTCTTTTAAATATGAACTCTGTGAAAACAGAAATTCTGAAAGCAACCTCCAACAACCTATTGTGAAACAAAACCGAGCCAAAAATATTGCAATGCCCCACGAGAGATTAGGTGTTATTCAATAGAATTAAACAGAGAACAACCATGACTTTTACCATCAAGGCTGTACAAGAGGCTTCTCTGTATATGTTTCCACTTTTATAAAGGTCACTGGGAAGAAGGAATATGGCTACAGGCATCTTCAAAACACTGCTCCACTCGATATGTTACTAAGGATCACAGAACAGTTCCCACTGGAGGGGACCTCAAGAGATCAGCCAGTCCAACCTTTTATGGAAAAGGGAGCCTAGATATGATCATCTAGCACCCTTCCATTCACATCTGGAAAACCGGTTGTGATGGGGAATCTTCAGTCTTTTCTCATTCTCCAGCCCTTTGTTACATCATGGCTTAGCTCGTATGCCCCAAGCAGAGCAGTAAATACAAGCTTAGCATGTGTTACCATGATGGCTGAGGGCAGGACAGTCCTGGAAGAACAAATGTCACCCCTAGATGCAAACCAGGGTTTAGATACAAATCTTTGAAAATTAAATGTAAGTAATCTTCCACATTTTGATGCCTATAAAATTACTGAGATGTGCTGTATTTGCAGCTTTGAAGTTTTCACTTTTCACCCTCAAAATACGTTTCTGGAGTTGTTACCACATGGTTATAGTGATTCTGTTCAGTGTAAGGATGTCCAGAGGCTGCAAATATTCAATGCAAATTTTTTGAGCAGTAACTTTTAACGATGTCGGCACATCCTACCTATCAGATGGTTGAGGCTTCAGGAGTGCACAAGGGAAAATGAAGGAATGCGTTTCGAAGCTGTGTGCAGAAGATAAAAAGTTCACATCCCATTTTTTAATGAAACAAAGCAAATATTTGTGCATTCCTTGCAGATTACTTTGTTAATCCAGCTCTTATCATGTGAGTGGATTCAATACTTGCACTAGCATTGCTGTGTTCACATAGCTCTGAAACCAAGTCCTACTGCACAGCTGAATTGTAATATTCAATATAGCATCAGAAACCACATTATTTCCTCTTCTTATGGAAAGAGCTCCTCTTTTTTTTTTTTTTTTTTTTTTTTTTTTTTTTTTTTTTTAACTTTTGCATCTTGTGAGGTAATTCCTGTGTTTCCAAAAAGAGTCAGAGTTTTCTATACTGAATTCAGACTTCAAGTCTTCATCTCTCTTAAAAACAGCTTTGTAAACTGGGAAAGATAAAATCTTTCTACTTACATATTAAAACAAACAACAAATTATTTCTCACTATTGCAATTTGTTGTAGCAGCAAGAAGTGGGGTTGTGAATATTTAAATATACATGTAAATGGATTTAACTTCAAAATTCCATTTTATTAGCAATTTACCAGCAAAGCAAACAGCCATGCTCTTGTCGGGATGACAAACATGGATATAAAATGTTGTAATAATCTTTCATAGATGATAGCTTTGTCAGTTCTCAGAGGAAATAGAAAGAAGTTATAACTTTTCTACTCTCAAAGGCCATATTGACTTCATCCTTAGGGTCGGCAAACAGTGGGACAAAAAAAAGGACATAAAAATCTGTTGGTTTTTTTCTTGAGATATTTACAGGGTTCTAGATAGAATTAAACAAGGACCAAAAACTCTAAAAAAATAAAAATCCAATTCCTTCAAGCAAGGAAAACTGTAGCTTCAGATTTGAAAATCTAAAGGTTGAATTAATAGTAATTAACCATATCGGCTGTTAAGTAGCAATGCAAAAGTAGCAAAATAGCTATTGAGTAGCAATGGTCTGTAACGATTTATTCAGGTTATTCCATTTTTTGTGTTTCCTTCTCCTGACTTGAAAATAAGTTCAACATCAACTCTTGTATTCACCTGGATTTTTCTCATTTTAAAAAACAGATAATTTCAGATTTTTTTTTTTTAATGAGATCCATCTGTATTAAACTAGTGCTGGTATACAAAATAACACAATGTACATTGGGGGTTTGAAGTGGCTTTCAGATTTCTTTACTAAAGAAAAGTTTTCTTTATTTTCCATTGTCTTGAACCAAATTCCTCAAATTGCTGACACTCAGCACAGAAACATGCTTACCGTTTACTGAGAAGCCATAATGTTGCTAGCTGGAATAAACTTAAGTGTATATATAACATCCGTAAAGCTGAATCAGATGGATTTTAATGAAAGTTTAAAATTTTAAATTATAAATTGTCCCCAAGTCAGCAATCAGGAGGTTGTTATAACATCCTTCAACTCTGACAGACACAGTCAGCTGGGAGGGGACACAGCCAGGTCAGCCGACCCAAACCAGCCAACTCCTTGCCATATGACATCATGACAGCATTAAACATGCTTTAACTGGGGCAAGAAAGAACACTCTGTGAGACAGTTGCAAGTCTGGAAAGACTTAGGACTGATCCAAATGATCAATTAGTCTTACTGATACCCTTGAAGCAAACATTTTGTAGAAGAAAAGAGAGAGGGTACCAGACACTTGGGTCTACCAAGTAATTATTCTACTGACTTATTTTTCTTAATATTCTCATGGCTATACTGTAGTATATTATATAAATAAATATGAAAGGGAGGAAGCTAAAGACAGTCTTACACTGTAAAGCATTAAGATGTGGGGAATGATGCCCTTCAGCCAGTGTTGTGGGTCTCCTCTTAAGAAGAATAACACCATGTTAACTGCAAGAATTTAACTGGTAGCTGTCTGATAGCCTCATGAATGTTTTCAGTGGCATCCCCAGAGGACAAGGACTGCATCACAGAAACCACTATAAGAGCCAGATATTCCTTGAGGTTACTAAATAAACAGTGGAAGCCAAGACCTGAGGGAAAATTATTGCTGAAATATCAGAAAAGCAAAGATCATCTTGTTCCAACCTTCTAACCCCGCTGTCATTGGCAGGGACACCTTCCACTAGGTCTGTACTTACTTCCAGTGAGTATAAAATAAATAAAATCAAAATCATATCATAATTGTATGTTGTAGAAGACACTGAATATGAGAGAATGAAACTAAGAGCATCACTAAAAGGTATGTAAGGCTGCAAGCCATGCTTAGAGCAAACAAAAATACTTTCAGTGTAGAAAAAGATGAAACAAATTTGAAGAAATTGGGCCACATTCCTATGGGGATGTTTGCTTCTGCTTCTTGACTGTGGTTCTCTTTAAAATATAAGTATTTCTGATATTTTTACAAAGCAAATGAGTAAAAGATGATCTGCTTTACAGTTCCTACTGTACTGAACCCAGGCAGCTCCTTGGCGACTAATACAGACACATGAGTTGGTTCACCCTCATCCAGAGCAATATTTTCTCATTTGCTGTAATATGGCATTCTAATGTTCAAGCAATCTAACAATCCTCAAAACATAAGGTCTCAAAGACAAATGATCTTATGAGATGAAGCTTTGACCAATTCTGTATAGCGAGCACTAGTACTTGACACCATTGATGGATCTATTTACATGGTCTTTTGCTAACATTTGAAGACAAGATTCAAAGCCTGCTGAACTCAATGTACACCTTTTCTTTTTCTGCATTTTGTTGCAGCTATAAAATCCTAATTCATACTTCATTATAAAAAAAGGTGTTTTCTCTCTTTTCCTCTCATCAAAACATTATGACAATAAGTAGTTTAATAATAGAAAAGAAATAAAGTTCATGTTAGGTCAAATGACAGATTTTATGTAACATCACTTTCATGTTGCCTCCAGGGAATGAGGTAAAACACTTTTGCCAAGGCATCAGTGCAAGACAATTCTACTCCATAGCTGTAGCAGCAGAAAAATCTGATTTCTACCAGTGTGATGAGTCTGAATGTGTCAAAAACTAAAAACTCTCTGTCAGGATTTTGTAAAGGTGGTGCAAATGACATGTCAATTCTAATGACTCACTAATAGGTACAGGGTAAAGCCATTATCATTGAAATGCATCACAATCTGAGGAAAAACTAGGTATTTTTGAAAGTTACTCAGAAATAGCTAGCACCTCCTGACTAAAGACCGGTACTATATCCCCCAAATGAAACGGGCTCTCAAGTTTTAGATACATTTCTTTCTTTGTTTGACTGGATTTTGTTCCTTTGCCATGACCTCTGTCTTTCCTGATAATATCCAGGAGTAATAAAGTGTGGCAGTCCCTGTGGCCATACCGAGATGTTGGGCCACTTCTTCATTCTGAAACAGAAATAGCCCACCCCAACCCTCACATGAACGTGAGCAAACACCTAGGTGTGCTTCACCCGACTTCCAAAGAAAGACAAACGCATCTTCCTGTCTTTGCCACGGAGTGCTGGGCTGTTGCCACATGTCTGTATGGGTGGCAAACAAGGCTGTCAGCTGACATGACACCCTGATTTCCTGCTTGTTTTGGGAGCCATCATCCCCAGCCTTCATTAGCCAGACTTGCTGGTCACGACAGATGAATAATCCTAAGTGGACTTTCCAGAACACAGCAATAAAATGAAAAATTTACTGTGATTCCTGGGTGTTTAAACAAGAAAATGTAAATTCTGAAAATTATGGTAACATTAGATTTGGTGGTGGTGGCACTGGTGCTATGTGTGTTCTGAAAAAAAGCAAGAGACCTCAATGAAAAGTGGTGTGCTAATTATAGGCCTAAAATTCACTTAACTGATCTAGGTGAGACTTTCAACATAATCTGTTGATCTAAACCAAAATTGGGTAGGAGAGAGATCTTTTACACAGCGCACGATATTGTAAAAGACTCCATGGCTGGAAACTGAAGGTGGACTCACAGAGTCAAAAAAAAGATGTATTGTTTTATTAGTGAGGACAACCTGATTGGAATTGTGAGTATTGCCTTAAGAGACTGCTGAGAAAAAAGACTCAAGGCCAATTTAGTGTATAAGATAAGATAAAGAGAGTAGGTCCTTTATCTCAGGCCTGAGGCCCAGGGAATACACGACATGCGTGCCTCTAGACAGTGGTTCTATGATTTTATAACAAGGTCCATCCACTCCCAGATTTATCCAACCCTGGTTCTGCCCCACCAGCATGCCCCTTCGGGATTTGGGTCTGGGGTCTTTGGGACTCCTTCTTCCTCATCTTCATCTTCTTTGCAGGACGCAAAGAAGTTCCTCCAGAGTTCTGGGCTTGAAGGTCACTGTGTTTGTGTGATATCTTCTGGTCCAGGCCTTAGGGTGCTTTTCTACAATTCTACCTTGAAAAGAAGACTAAACACACCAATAGAATTTAGAGGGATTGATATGGAATGGGGTAACAGAGTTAGGTATGTGTAACTACTGTGTTAAGGGTAAGGGATATAATACAACTACATTAAAATCTACATTTACTACACAACTACTACTAAAATCTACGAAAGTTAAAAAAACCCAAAAAGCTCTGAGGCATCAGGGAGACAGTAGGTGAGAATTCCTTCATCTTGTTTTAGCTAGCCAGAAGTTGAATCCTTACTTTAATTAAATTAGAGTGTGCCCTGTATTTTCACCAAATGACCTCCAAAGGGTGATTGACCTCCTCTTTAACATCTATCACATGACACACTGGAGATCCTTATGTGTCTCTATTGACTTAATAAAGAGTTGCCCCAACTGCAGTGGACAGGATACCTGCGATAAACAGCTACAGCAAAATAAGATGAATCCTACTCTGTGTGTGTGTGTATAGACATACAAGTATATGCACATACATCATGATGTATCATTCACTGAGCACAAGCATATCTGATAGACTTTGAAGTCAAGTCCTTTTGTTTGAATCTTGGAGTCTGTGTTAGCAGCTTTCAGTGCAGTTCTTCCATGACAAAGCTCATGTTTCAGTTTCTTGTAGATATATAAAATCACAGAATGGTCTGGGTTGGAAGGGACCTTAAAGATCATCTCATTCCACCCCCTGCCAGGGGCAGGAACACCTTCCACTAGACCAGGTTGCTCTAAGCCCCGTCCAACCTGGCCTTGAACACTTCCAGGGATGAGGCACCCACAGCTTCTCTGGGCAACCTGTTCCAGTGCCTCACCACCCTCATGGGGAAGAATTTTTTCCTAATATCTAATTTAAACCTGCCCTGTCAGTTTAATGCAAACTTCAAGCTAGCATCCCATTATTTCCCATATAGCAGCCAGTTCAGACAGTCCTAACTGAAGGATGATTTCTGTCCTCACCTGCCTTCCAAGGCATTATTGGAAGACCAGATATGCTGTCAGTGTCCTTTTATTTATGCCTTTTTGGTTTTTGCAAAACAACTGCATTAATTTCCTTTTATTGTTTCTTCCTATTCATTAAGGCATTAGCACTCACAGATTGTCAATGAATACCAGTTGTAAGCATGAGTTTGCTGTGATCCACCCATCTATCACTTATAAATTAAGAAGAATTTATAAGTAAATCAGGTGGTATTATAGCAATGCAAGAATATATGATCAGATTCTTTTGGTAAGAAAATATCTGAAGACTGAAGCAATATGTGCATGATGCCACTTCTCTTTATCATGAGAATGAGCCAACCTCTCTACTCCATTCATGATTTCTCTTCAAAACTGGAATCATCCTCTTTTAGTTCCCACCTAGTAGAAGGCATCATATGCAGCAGTGCTGTGCTTTACATTTAAGCCACTTTTTAATTCATGACTTCGTTATTACTCTTGCCTACTTGCACTTGTTCAAAGCAACCCGTTTCATTAATAACAGAGAAATGAGTGTCCTTCATATGCTTCATTTTTATGCAGCAAAGGTCTCATGGTTGATGTTCCTATGTTATCTTTTATTCAGCTGTTTCTATTTACATACTTTACATCACCAAAGCCCAAATGCACAATGTATGCCGAAATATTTAAAAGTATATCATTAGTTTAAAACTTACAAGATCACATACAGAACTATTTGCTTCACAGCATCCAGAGTAACATTCCCATAAACTACTTGAGAGCAGTATCCATGTTTTCTTCATCTCATATGCTACATCAGAATGCCCAATTTTCAAGCATACCTTACTCTCTGAAGCGAAGATCAGATATTGTCATATATAAAATGTAAGACTACAGATAGTAATGTAATTGAATGACAGAAAGGAGAAGAATGCTACAAAGTAGAAAAGGATAAACAGCAACACACAGAGTTTGACTGTGATTGCCAAATCTACCCCAAGCAATGAAGGGTGGTTGCACAGCAAACATTCCTCCGCAAGAATGTTACGTTGAGTAACATAGAAAGTGGCACTGTTTTGGTCTTCCACTGTAACATAACTGAGGTTGATCAGCATGGTGTGAGATATTGTACGGAACTGGGGGAATCGTACAGAAATTGTACAGATATTGAGGGGAAAATCTTCTTGGTCCTGTTGCTGTGGAATCTCATAAAAAATAAGTGTCTTTAAGCACAGGATTACCTCAATCTTTATCCTCTTCCAGACTATATTCTTAGTTATGAACATCCATTTCTTTCTGATCTGCCTTGGTACTTACATAGCAATTAAACACTGGGTATTATTGAGTCATGTATCTAATGGTCTGTGACACAATTTATTACCTTGCTTGTTAGGCTTAGATAAGAAAGCACACTTTTGTCTTTTTCCGCTTGGGTGCACTTATTTTTTTTTTCCTTTACTCATTCTGAGTAGGTTTTTGAAGAGCTAAAAATGAAATGAAGAAGTAATTTTTAGAACTAGGTTCTATGTCCTCAGTGCATTTTTAATTATTAACCTGCTCTATCAGCCTTTTAATGTATACCAGTCTTTCTAGAGCATTGCTATATCATATAATCACAGAAGCACAGAATGCTCTGGGTTGGAAGTGACCTCAAACATCATCTAATTCCAACACCCCTGCCATTTGCAGGGACACCGTTCACTAGACCAGGTTGCTCCAAACCTCATCCAACCTGGTCTTAAACACTTCCAATATATCTCAATACACTACTAATGAAAAATGGTGTGTCTGTAAAAAGGAGAAAGAAAAACATCAGTTACTGTACTCTTTTCACATAGACTGGAGACATATCTAATTGCTTTACTGTTTTTAACTATGCACTCAAAACACATGAGCAATAGCCCAGGAGATGTTAATGATTACTGATGACATGCATTATAAAAGCTTAAAGGTTTGAGTTAGTAAATATTTTTGTTTCATATCTCACACCTGAACTGAAGCTCTAAATGAGCTGAGAGTAGTTGGAGTTGAAGGCATCTGATGGAAACGCAGGCAGATGCCCAGCTCACTGGAATTCAAATAAAAACAAAACTTCCTTTCATCTGTAACAAAGAAAGAGACACCGTCACTGAAGTATATGAGAGACAAGAGGGGGTGGAGGGTGCCACATACAGCCCTGGAATAACTAACCCAAAAAAAAAAAACAAACGGCAGGACTTCCAGATTATTTAATACAAATAAAAAGGATAAACTAACTTAAATTTAGTGCAAGTGGCAGGAAGAAATTATTTCTTTCTTCTTCCTTATCTTTTTTGTTTCAGAAACATTAAATAAACTGATAGCAAGTTCTTCAGGCTTCAAGCTCTAACTCATTACTTGAAACAAAAAAATCCCAGATAAGGGAAAATTAAAAATAAATAAATAGAACCAGGTACATGTTACTCTTATAGATCTTAACTTCACTGTGGCATGAAGGTGAACAATTAAATTAATATTTTTGTTTATGTAATATATTTGGTCCCATTAATAAAGTAGCTTCACAGGAAATGAATGCCATAAATTACATTTATATAAAATCCAGACTCCACATAGCACCAAACACTACTTTGGTATTTATTAAAATGTAAAAGTAATATTCCTTTGACTCGAAAAAATCTCTCCAGAACAAAAACAAATTAACAAAAAACCCCATCAAAACCTCATAACACAAAACTCTATTAATTTCAGCAAGCTATT
The DNA here is from genome assembly GCA_013399855.1 of Oxyruncus cristatus. Lineage (NCBI taxonomy): Eukaryota > Metazoa > Chordata > Aves > Passeriformes > Cotingidae > Oxyruncus > Oxyruncus cristatus. The sequence continues at coordinate 27,905 of VXAY01003451.1, forward strand.
GCTGATTATTTTTACCCAATATAATCAAATTCTGTGCGAGGTCTTTTTTTTCTTCTCTCTGAATGCCACCCATAGAAATTGAAATATGCTTTCATTGTGCAGCAGTTGTATTAGCTCTTTGTGCTTTTTCTTTTGGTCTACTGTTTCTTCATTTGAGGCTTTTAAGTAGAAGCACAAATGAAAAAGTAAGCAGAGTGCAATGTCTCACTCACATTCTTCCTCACAAAGAAAGGAGCTGCTCTGTTTAACTCTTCTGTTCCTAGAATCTGTTTGGGGGTACAAACACCTCTGAAGATTACTTCCATGGCTTTTCAGCAGAGGGATCAGGCTTAAGCTTAACTGCTTGTTTTAAGAAATACAATACTATGTGTGGAGAATAATTTATTGATGGAGATTTAACATGTTTGTTTCACAATGGAATTATACTTTCACTGTTTAATGCATTGCACCACAGGGTCTGCCACCTTCAGGAATCTATTAAACTTCAGGTCCTGACTTAGGTTTCTGGGTTTAGCTGCAAAATACCTGTCCCAAATCTGTAAACTGATGTATCCCATGCTCTTGGGATATGTACCTCAATGACAGCTGAGCTTCTACTCACACTTCTTACACCTTTAGGCTATAAGATTTAAAGTAATACTGCAACTACCTAGTTTTTTATGCTTTCAAAAACCTCCTCTTGCAATGTCATCTTCCACAAAAACTATGGCAACATAATTACACAAATTCTGAAATAACAAAGGGAAAGGAAGCAACTTTAACATCTCTTGACTGGTATATGGGCAAGTGTTTAAGAAAAAAAACAAGATAAGGATCAGATTTTAAGCAGACGAGGTAGGTAAGAAAGTGTGAAACACTTTTCTTGAAGAGGAAGTTATACGTCTATATGGAAGGCTGGGCAGGAAGTTATACAGAGAGAGGATTCAAAGGCTGCACTACTTGTTTGTTCAATTGTATTGGGCCTTTGATATAAAAAAAAGACAGCTAAGACACTGCAAACACTAAAAGAGAAAGGAGAGAAGGGATATTGGATGAAATTAAAAGAAGTCTGGTACTACTATCACACCTGCCATTTTTTGTTTCTATTATTATTATTATTATTATTGGTACCAGTGTTAGTAGTAAAGATTAACTAGTAGTGCTAGTTCAGTCATTTCATCCTGAAATCATCCTACCTGATTTACTGAACAGGTTTTTTGGCTTATTTAAGATTACTATTACTATTTCTGTAGGGAACAGCCTCCTGCTCTCAAACAGTTGGAGACAAAGTGCCAGTTCCACCACTGACATAACTCCAGTAAGTCAGATACCAATACTAAGGGGGGAAGAGGGGGAGGAACAAATATCTACAATAATTCATAATGTATCGTATTGAGTGAGGTCACATCTTGGGTATTATGTACAATTCTGGCCTCCACCGTGCAAGAAGGACAAGGAGCTACTGGAGGGGTTCCAGCGCAGGGCCACAAAGATGATGAGGGATCTGGAGCATCTCTCTTACGAGAATGGACTGTGGGACCTGGGCCTGTTTAGTCTGGAGAAGAGAAGATTGAGAGAGGATCTCATCAATGTATATACATATCTCAAAGGTGTGTGCCAAGAGAATGGTGCCAGAGACTTTTCAGTGGTGCCCAGTGATGGGATGAGGAGCAATGGCCATTGAACTAAAACACAAGAAGTGACAGCTCAGCATGAGGCAGAACTTCTTTACACTGAGCATGGCAGAGCACTGCAACAGAATGCCTGGGGAGGTTGTGGAGTCTCCCTCTCTGAAGACAATCCAAACCCACTTGTGAACCTACCTTGGCAAGGGAGTTGGTTGGGACTATATGATCCCCAGAGCTTCCTTCCCACCTTAACTATTCTGTGATTTTGTGATATTTGCTTCAAAATGTTATCTCTTTTTTTGGTTTTGTTTTTCTCTAGAAGTGACAAGGGCATGATACAGAAACTGAAAAGTCTGGTGTGGATAACTCACATGTTAGGCAAACCACAGAAACAGCAGCATGGCGGAAATTACATTCTGAGACAGACCCTTAATGACTCAGATATTCTGAATTACTTTTCAAAAGGAAGTGGTTATTTCTGTATGGGAGGAAAGGATACCAACTGTCACATGACACTTCACCATATTTGTACTCAGGGCTCCAATGAAATCACTTACGGTTGCAAAAAAACTGCACGAAGTACTTAACACATTTCTCAAATTTGCCATTGTAGGAGTGGGAGAAAAGAAGTTTGTACCTTATCTTAGTTTTCCTGCAAAAAAATGATATCTTCCCTTATTTGCCTGGCACTAGCCCTCACAGTGAGAAAGTTGTGGCTTAAAAGGAGAAGTTGTGAATTCTTCTGATACGACATGATTCCTCCCCTAATCATTTGCTTCAATAAATACAGGATCAATGGAAACAGCAGTGGGACATAGTTTATGTTGTTTTGTTGAACCTCCAGCCTGGTGGGTTTCAAATGTTAGAGCTCACAGCTTTCATATGAATGGAGGACTTGCTGAATTCTGTCTTGCACACAGACTTGGAGAAGAAAAGTCAGACATTCATTCCCTATCATTTAGAGAGGCATTGGACTCTGGAGGAAGACCCTAGTAAGCTAAGACAATTCTAGAATTTTGTATGATACAAATATCTTGCTTAAACCTCAAAATCAAATGACAAACCAGCCATTTATTATTGGTCTTGTGAGATTGCATTTTTATACCTGAATTCCTACAAGAGCAGATAATAACTCATTAATTCAGTGCTTGCCCATTCTCAAGTCACACGACAGGAATTAAGATCCCTGTATATGATTTGTGTGGTGGGAGAGAGTGCACCCTCAATTTGCTGCTGATACCACACTGGGAGAGCTGGCTGATACGGGGAGGAGTGCCTTATAGGCCAGAGGGTTGTTTTGTCATCCAGAGAGAAGTGTGCTGACAGGAGGACTGTGTAGTTCAACAAATGCAAAGTCCTGTACCTGGGAACAACAAACCCAGGCACCAGTACATACTGGGAGACACCCAGTTGGAAAGCAGCTCTGCAGTCAAGGACCCAGGCGTCCTGTTGGACTAGAAGCTGACCATCAGTGAGGATGTTAAAGGAAGCACCCAAGAGTCATAAAATGGCAGAATTGAGAATAATGGTCTGAACTTTTTTTTTTAACATAACCTCCTTTAATGCTACAGCACTTCATTTTTTATTCCCTTGACGGCTTTTTCCCTCTCAGGTAATGTCCCAAAAGCCAGAAAAAACAGGTTCTCTGCATTCCATTAGAAGGTTTAGGTGTTCCTTGCATTTGTTAAAAGCTGGGTATATTTCACTCAGAATGGCTAGATTTGCTCTTTGTCGGAACTGGTATTTCAATATTTCAATATTGTAAAACAAAACCAAAGGTTAAAAGACATACTTAGGAAAATAAATGTTATGCACAAAATAAAGAAATTCAAGAGAGAAGAGAGGACCTTTACTTCCATTTCCTTTTTGCTTTCCCTTTATAGAGCAATGAGATAGACCAAACTAAACCCATGAAAGACAACAATTGGAAAGAAAAATCACTATCTTGTTTGATTAGCAATCAAACAGTTATTTTAAAAAGGATGTGTGTGAACAAACATCTCCCTTTTCTATAGTACTAGCTCTTATTGGACAAATGGAACACTAAATAATGACAATATACCCGTACTGCAGTGAATGTAAAATATTAACAAATAAACATGTAAAAGCTACAGTCTTTCACCTGCAAATGTAAAACCTTTACTGTTACCTTTAAAACTGGGTGTGAGAGAAAATATAAAGAACACTAATTCTCTCATCAGTGAGACACAATGGCATTCTTCTGAAAGATAAGCATAACAAAGTTACTGAGGTTTTCAGTAAAAAATAATGCCTTTGTTCAACGTTACAGTAGCTGATAAATGAAGGCTTTGGATTTTTACTGAGAATTACAAAGCTGATTTAAAAACATTCCCAAATAAAGGAATGAGTTAACACAGTAGCTTTAGTCATGGCTTCCTCTAAAACTACGGATGGGCAGCGTGGGATATGGTTCTGTCAGACAAATGACAGACAGCTGAAAAAAAATCTTAAAACAAATACTATACCCAAGTCTCTGCTATTTTTTACTATCAGCCCATCCACCTTCTGAACATGAAAGCTTCACCTGCCTCACCCTTTTTACTCCAATGGGACAGCTGTATTGAAGTACAGCCAAGTATAACCATATATATGAAGTGTGTATATGCATATACACACATATATATAAGCGTAGCCAAGATCTAAAGGGAAACAAATACACACTTCCTTTGGTGGAGTGTGATTTTGCCTGAGTGAGAATGCTTAAAACTAAATTTCCTGTGTCTGTCACAACATATATTAAATAATTGCAGTAACATTTATTAATTTTAAAAAATTATTCCTACATTGCACATGGATTAAACACGAAGTATTGTTTTTTTAATAAAACCAGAATTGTTTTAACTGCCAAAAGCAGAAAAATAACTTGACATAAGTTATCCAAGATACATAAGATCTTTTTTTTGTTGTTGTCCTAATAGCAGCATTTAGATGTAAAGCAGTTTATCCAGTCTCCTCTATGTCTTTCTCAGTTATCTCCTTTTCATGTATTTTCTCATCTCCTGTGCTCCATATGTACTTACAGCTATTCAAATAATCATACTTATACAAGACCTGTTTCATATTGGTTTTAGGGAATCTAACCTGCCCCTAGATGCACATTTCAATAGATTTTAGCATCATGTTTTACTGCAAAGGATTTGAATGTTTTCACATAAATTGTTTTGTAGTATTTTTTTTGTAGTTCAAATATACCTCTATTCAGTAAGTGACTACCGATGTATAGGTGCTTGCATTCAAAGAATTCAGTTTTTTGAAGAAAAGGCTGCAATATAGTACTTCAAATGGAACATTTGTACATTTTTTTCTTTCAGACAGTATTTTGGATTATTTCAATCCCTGCTCTCACAACCATCTCTTCTTTTGTTTCTATGTAAATGTCAGCCAATTTGACATGTGTGGAGAAATATTCATGGCATACTACCAAGCAGTTTGTATTATCTGAATAACAGACAAGCTGATCCTTACTCAAAGAAAAGAAAAAAAAAAGCATAATTATACATTCAGAGGGAATTAGCAATTGTGTAACACATCCTCTGTAACCATGAGTCAAATTATTTGTGGTTTTCACTACAGCAGACAGAGAAGCCTGTAGTGTATCAGACCCCATTTGAACAAACATTTTGAAACCAGCTTATGTGAGGGAGAGGATATGATGCTGGTTTTATCTATATTGAGTGAAAATCTAAAAAGGTTGCAAAATTTCTTACAATACATAGAGCCTTTGACATTTGTCTTTGCTCTGAGTCAGAATGAAAACCTGTCTCTATAAAATTCTCTGAGAAAGAAAATTCAACAGACTGATCAAACCTTTTCATTATGATAACATATTGTATTTGCTATGCAGTATGAAAATCCAAACAGAACCAAACTATTTCAAATGAACACAAACATTTTGTTCCAAAAGCAACAGAATTGTGAGCAGTTAAAACCAGGGTGAGGCAACATCCATCCTTGGTTCCAGAACTTAAAGATTTGAAAGTGATCCCAGAAGCTTTTAAAATGGTTCAGTATTGCCCATTTTGTGGAACTCTGATGTTCCACTGAAATGACTCTTCTAAATTGAATGGGTCTGCACTGGAACACTGTTAGAAGGCTTTGTTCGTTATCTCACCTAAACAGGTTTTAAGGAATGACACATCCCACCTGGACCTCTTGGTCACCCTTCATCTTGCATTTCTATGAGTGGAGTGAAACAGTTCTAGAAAAGAGATTGCTTAGAATAGGTAAAAAAATTACATCTTAAATGCTGAGACAGTCTAGAAACGTGTTTAAATTGAAACATCTATTGTTTAATCCCACATCAAGTATACGATTTTAGTGAACTGTTTTCTTATAGCTGATTGGCCATCATCCCACATGAGTTTCTCATACACATTCCCATGCCTTTTATCTTTGGCACTGAAGAGCATATGGTGGTGACAGAACTGAGTAAGGCAACACTTTATATGCTTTACTAGTTTGTGTATGTGTAAAGTATTGGTTATATCAGTGAAAAAATAAACAGCATTTGAAAAATAAGACATGAAAAGTATAAATAGCTTTCAAAAGTTACTATATGCTCATATCACTTTGTATTAGTTCATGCTCAAAATTAATCTATTCCAATTTGCTGTGTATTAGCATCTGAGAAATATTATATATAGTAGTATAAGAATTGTCTTTTGATCATTAAGTAATTTATACATTAACTTCTAAATTAGAAGAACCAAATTATTCAAACTCTAAGAATTGCACTACAGTTCTTTGACAATGATTGCTTCTCCTGTTGTGGAAGGAGTTATATGTGGAAGGGATTACATGTGACTTGGGATGGTGACATTTTTTGTACCTTTTTCTGTACTTTTGAGATATGAATACTAATGCCAGCCTTTAATTCTAGCTGTCCCAGTCCAACCAAAGAGCTGAGTTTATATATTAACTCTTTTATACTAAGCTACAATTCTTTGGTGATTTCTAAAGCCTCATTGCTTTCATAAGTTCCATTAGCATTATTGCACGTCAGCCTAAAAGCTCCGTAATTCAAAATTTCCCAGCATTCTCACCTGTTCACTGTAATGGAAAAAGACTGGGTTGTAAGCAAAAGTTGTACTTTGGAAACAAATGGTGTTGGCATCCTTTCACTATTCCAGAGCTCTTTGCCTGTTCTCCAGCAGTATGGCAGATGGAACCTTTTATCAGATTAGAAAAGAATTAACTCTCACAAAATGAGATGCAGGATGATAGAGAGGTATGCTTTTGGTAAACTGATGGGTAAACAGCAAGTGTAATCAGGAGTCTCAAGGCAGCAAGCAATACTTCCTTGAAAAATGAGAATGTGCATGATCAGTCCCACATGACACCTGAGAAAAAAAGGAGAAAATTTTGCAGACCTGAAAAGCTGTTTTCTATGGCAGTTCTCTCTTGGCCAGTCAGGAGCATGCCTGTGCACCTGCTTCAGAAAACAAGCATGTTTTTTTTTTCAAACATATTCACAGTTTTACACTGTGATGTGCCTTTATGGCATTTGCTTCCTATGATATTTTTCTGTAGAGTTAACTTGCCTATCAGGCTGCTGTGACTCAGAATTCCAGTGAGGAAAATGGTGCAGTGTGGCCCCATGAACCAACAGCAATATTTACCTGCATGGCACCAGTACCCCCTGCTAACATGGTCAGCATAGCCAACAATTTCATGAGACAAGCAGCCACTTTCTGTGACCAGGTGGGTCATGCATTCATTCTCTTCCCCTCATTATTAGGGCCTGAGGGTCCTGTGCACCAAGCAGACAAACCTCTCCTCACCAGACTTTGACTCTCCCCCTCTAGTCTGCTATGGCAAGACCCCACCTGCAGTACTGTGTCCAGCTCTGAGGTCTCCATTGTAAGAATGATGTGGGCCTGTTGGAGCTAGTCCAGAGGAGACCACAAAGATGGTCAGAGGGCTGGAGCTCCTCTGCTATGGAGACAGGCTGAGGCAGTTAGGATTGCTCAGCCTGGAGAAGAGAAGGCTCGGGGGAGACCTTAGAGCTCCTTCCAGTACCTAAAGGGGCTCCAAAAGAGCTTGAAAGAGACTTTTGACAAGGGCATGGAGTGACAGGAGAAGGGGGAATGGATTTAAAT